>ML803993.1:185179-220351 GCA_009831015.1 Picea engelmannii | reverse complement strand
TAATGTTACTCAATGTATTCTCTGAAACTCCTCTAATTTTCACTCCTTGAATCCTCCCCAAAAAGAGGTTATAGAAAGAATGGTAGACTTTATTCAATTCTGGTCTGTTCATAAGACCCAACTTGTACAGCATGACCTGCGCTCAATATTTAACATCTGATTCTGAAACTCGCACACAAGAAACTAAAGTCCGTACTCTTTCCAATGGAAGTGGTCCCACTGCATTTGGATTCTGTATGAAAAAGTTATGACTGTTTTACCCATAACACTTGTTTATTGACTAGTTTTCAGTACTGGTCACAAACCCTATATTCCACAGAGTGTATCTCCATAATTATAGCGAATCAAGAGCTGAAATTTTTACCAGAGGTACCTTGATATGTCTTCTCAATACCATATCGATTTCACCATCTGAATCGTTCTAGAAAAAAATTTATAGCAAAAATGGTAAGAT
The DNA here is from genome assembly GCA_009831015.1 of Picea engelmannii. Lineage (NCBI taxonomy): Eukaryota > Viridiplantae > Streptophyta > Pinopsida > Pinales > Pinaceae > Picea > Picea engelmannii. The sequence continues at coordinate 219,897 of ML803993.1, read as the reverse complement.
GACCTGAAAATAACATACCTTAGAACACATCACCAAAAGACTTCATCCTCCCTTGAAATTCGGCCTTCTTTTACTTCTTCTTCCCTCTGAAATTAGACTTGTATCAAATGAATGTATAATGTTGTTTATTTATAACATTTATGTCACTTCCTTTTAACATTAGGGCCGACCTGACACTTTATTATTTTTTAATTATTTTCTTTAATTATTTTCAGGGCCTACATGTTCTTCCTTTTTCAATTCACTTTGTCATCTTCAAAAATTCATTTCTCCTCAACCATGAGGATCCATGTGACATGCCACATGCCACCGGAAACAGCGTGATGTATACTATCCATTCATGGGTGTTGTATATGCATGTGCATTTTTCTTCATGTCCAAATACCTTTATCAATCTTGCGGTCCAAAACCCATGATTAGGGTTGACATCAATGACAACAATCAATCTTCCAACAACCATCTCATTACCACATGGTGTCCTCGTGGCTGCTTATTTCTCGTGCCATTCGACGTGGAAACAATACATTAGTTTCACGATCTTGATCCTTTGTCCCACCTTCATTTTCATCAAGATTTATTATCCCATAGTTCACCCCCACTAACAAAACTCTGATGATGATACTCCAATGGGTACCTTCCCCAAATCTGACGGCTCTTGATCTCTATGGTCCATATCATGTCAGTGATTCCAACTTACATGGGGTTTATCATCCATATGTTACCACATGATGTGGACCTTACAATGGATTGAAGGCTAATATTTTATCTCGGCTATCCGTCGATCAATGACTTTCGTTAATCCTGAATTCTGTCATCGTCAAAAATTACTTTGTCGTCGGAGGCACTTCACGGTCATGCCTGACCTTACTAACCTTTGACGACGACGCTTCTGGATGTAACAATCCATATCTTCTCGTCACATCTTCGATGATATCGACAGTCCTCGTCATATTTCATTTCCAGATCCTCATCAACCAACCAACATATGACACATGTCCCAAGGGCTTAGCGCCACAAGGTTCCCCACTTATATTTTATACAAAATTACGGGTTTCCATGTGTCCTCATTTGGACACGTTGGCACCCCTCGTCATCATGATGTCCCTCTTCCCTTAGCCTCTCTTAAATATCATCCTACATGGCATCCAAATTGGCATTCGGGGTATTACCCAACTTCGCCATCGGGCTCAACATGTGGCATTCAGGCCATGTCACCTCTCTCCACCTCAAAGTGAAAAGCACCTTGTCACGTGGCACATTTTCCACCCTCCATGTGGACTGACATGGCATACACATCATAGTAAACCACCATCACATCCTTCCATGTGCTGACACATGTCCTCTACGCATTGGATGGGTGATGTCACCCTCGTCAGCATGACGTCACCTTTCTCCTGGCCTCATCAAGGTGATACCTACCAAGATCTATGCTCAAGAATATCTTTCAGCTAGGCTCCAATTGACGGTCAGTATTACTCATCAGAGTTCTCCAACATGCTTTCCCCAGAATTATTTGATGTCTGTGTGCTCTAACCAATGGTTAGGATCCTATGATGCCACTCTGATCAACGACTACGATCGCTCCTCCTTACTATCTAACAGTTAATGATAAAATCACCTTTCCAAGGGCTTGAACTTGACGTGGACCCACCCCCTATTACCTCAACCATTTATAGGTTTCCATGTGTCTTCCTCATACATGTTGGCTCCTTTTGTTAGCATGACATTAGCATGACATCACCCTTCCTCTGCATCACGTCTAAGGGTCTCCACATCGATCAACAATATATATTACAACTCAACTAGTCTTTGAGCAACGATCAAGATTACTCCTTAGATTCCTACCCATTCAGGGTATTTGCATTCTGATGAACCATTCTAATCTGAAGGCCCCACTGCGATGTATGGTCACGATCACTCTGAATTATTCTCCGATGGATCGACAACTCTGATCAGTTCGGAGTCCCATCCTAACCTAACCATGGACTACTCTGATGGTACCATAGCAATCAATGGTCATGATTGATTCATTGTGCTTAAATGACAACAACGATTCTTTCTAAGGAAAAACACAGGTTTTCATAGGATTAGCAGTCTGCTTCAGGACTTAGTCAATTTCGAGACATCCTTAAGTAAAATTTAAGGCTTCTCAGGCCTTCGAAATGAATTACAACCCTTCTATAACTAGCTGACACCTTCCTCACCATCGCTTGAGGAACAATTTGCGCCTATGAATTGGCTGTATCTAGACAAGGGTATTTCCAGCCCAAGTCGACTAAGTTGTGCCTAGGTTTCATCTAGGCTTATGAACAAAATTATATAATGAATACCAAAAACATGCATTCTAGTATAAACTCCTCTGATATCAATTTCACTCCTTTAAATGTATTTCCTATTTATAGTAATTATTCCCAATAGGTGCAAGATACACATGTAGCATATCTAGGAAAACCATAACAGAATGTATAATTTCAATAGCAATTACCACAGTAGAGAATACATAATTACAATTCATGTACCATTTTAACAGCAACTTACTGAAATATAAATGGCACAGCAAATACCCAACACATGAGTATAGTATCTATGCAATTCTAACATCAAATATACTAAATCATATTAAGAAAAAAATAATCCCATAATAATAATACATAAACATTTTCCTAGTAAGTATACAATGCAGGATCACAACATATAATTTTCATATCTGAACAATCCTGGAAACAAATAATTAAGGATAATCACAACGGTAAAAACCCATGACAACAATCACATATCATAACTTATGTACAAGTTTAACAACATGTACTTTGTGTATAATTAAAACAACAAATACCCATAATATAAGTACACGAGCATTTTCACAGTAAGTATCCAACACAAGATCACATAAACATTCTTACATTAATTTAAACAAACACATGTTGGGCATTTATTTGATATAAATAGCTACCAATTGTATGCAAACTTCCTACTTTCCTCCCAGTCGTAGACTCTGTTGCCCACCACCTAACAGCAAGTCACCCCTGAGTTGGGGCTTAAACTCCACATGGACAAAGGGATTCCTATCCTGAGCAAGGTTTCTCTGTAACAATGCTCAGAATTTCAAGTGCTAAGTCTAACAACCAACCTACAATCTCTAATTACCCACATGTTTTTCCCACCCAAGAAGTGTGCCCCTTCGGTTTCCCCACTTCCCTTCCGAGCTTCAGCAACAAGCCAAACAAGAAGTCTCGGAATCCTATAGTTGCAGCTTGGCACCTTGGGAAACAATTCCCAAAAATTCTCTCACCTGGAGAGAAGGATTATGGGCCCGAAAACCCGCTTCTTTAACAACACTTATCTCACATTGAGAGAAATGCACACGAGCTTGACAACCAAGATCTTCCATGTAGATGTGAACATGTCATCCATTGAACTTGGTGAAGTGCTTGCACAGCCAAGAGGAGTTAAAATTTATCATCTAATCTATTTTTTCAATATAAAGTTATCAAATTATAAAAAGGATTATACAACCATGGAGCATGAATGATTGGTGGTGATCTATTCCTTGCAGAAATCCAGACACTACTTACTCAACACTCCAAGTATGTTCTTCACAGATCATTCAACACTAAAATATTTGGTGAATAACCCAATGTTGGAGTGGAGGATATGTCGATGGTTGTTACTCTTCCAGGAATTTGAATTTGAAGTGGTGGTCAAACCCAATAGACACAATGTTGGACTTGAACATATCTCAAGGATAGAGACAAGGAAAGTTGGAGGCAGTCTAGATGACAAGCTACCTGACGCACTACTCTTCAGGGTTTAAGCACTGTCGGATCAATTTGTGAAAATTTTATCATACCTTACAATATGCAAGGCTTCGAAGGAGTATACACAGGTACAACATCGACAACTGGTGACCCAAAGCATTGATTACCAATTGAATGCAAGACACTTATACAAACTTGGCACAGATGAAATCCTATGTTGATGCATGTGGGAGTATGAGCACGACATTGTACTATACGAGGTGCATGAAGGCATTGTCGGTGGACATAATGTAAGGAAGGAAACTACGTGAAAAGTGTTGTGTGTAGGGTTGTTGTAGCCATTGATGTTTGAAGAAGCTAAGGATTATTGCAAGTGCTGCAAAGTTTGCTAACATATTAGGGAGTCATCCAGGCGAGATGAATTGCCACTCTTTCTGGTCACTGTGCTAGAGCCATTCCTAAAATGGGTGATCGAATTTGTTGGGTGAATTCCCCCGGCACATCAAATTGGTATGCAATATATCATCACTATGAATAAATATTTGACTCGATGGGAAAAAGTTGTGTTGGTTAAGGATTGTACTACAGAGAGTGCCAGGTGATTTATTTTTTAGAATAATGTCACTAGGTTTGGTTGCCCAAAGATACTGATAAGCGATTAAGGCACGCATTTTTTTAATGAAACCATCCATGCAATGACTTGGGAATTTATGATCCATCATCAGAGGAGCATGTTGTATCATCCACAAGCCAACAATACAGTAAAAGCGTTCAACAAGACACTGGAGCATGCATTGACCAAGGTGTACAATGTACAGCGCGATGATTGAGACCAACAGGTTCTAGCAGTATTGTGGGAATACGGGACGACCTAAAAGAGATTGATCAAACATAATCCCTTCATATTAGTCTATGGGAAGGAAGGGGTGATGTCATTATAATTTGCGGTACCAAGCTTCGAGTTTGCAGTTGCAACGCAGATGTCGGATGTCCAATGACTACAACGTTGGTTGGATGAGATGTTGGAATTTGAAGAGTATCGATTCATTACAGGATACAGTGAGATGGTTGAGAAACAATGATAGAAGACATAGCATGATAGAAGGCTAGCTCATGGAGGGAGGGGAAGGGTTGGGTGACACAATGGGGCAGCAACCAAGTAGGAAAGGGAGGGGGAGGATTGTGGGCTGGACGTAGCAAGGCGAGACGAGGTTCGGGTCGAGCGTGTTGAGGGGGTATGGGGAGGGTGATTCCAAGAATCACCCTCCCCCCTTATGAGGGCCATATTTTTTTATGTTTGGATTGTTTTTTATATTTTGTTTGGTTTTTTTAATTGTTTTTAAATTTATATTTTAATTAATTTTTTTAATATTTTTTTGGTTTATTTGTTAAATGTTTTTTGGATTTTGTATTTTAATTAAAAAACTGTTTTTCATTTTTTATTTTTGAAGTTAATTTTAACAAAAATTATTTTTGTTTGTTTTTTAATTATTTTAAGTTGTTTTTTTTTTTAATTTGTATTTTAAATGTTTGTTTTTAGCTTTAATTTAGTTTGTTTTCGTAAATTTTCTTTAAACTTTGGTATTTGTTGGGGGTGTATTTTATTTTTATTTTTTTTAATTGTTTGTTTGTTTTTCAAATTTATGGTTTGTGGTTTTTTTTAGTTTTGTTTTTTCAACCATGTTTTATTAATTTTTATTTTTTAAAACTAGGTTATGTTTTTTTTCATTTTTTTAAATACTTATTTATGAATTATTTTTTTTCAATTTAATTATTTTTTTTATATGTAAATTTAAAAAAACAAAATTAATTAATAAATAGATTTTCAAGTAGTGATTTTGAAGCCTATTTGAGTTTTTTTACTTGTGATTATACCAACGATCAATGTCACGGTTTCAATTAAGTTGTAATTTTATTTTTATTTTTTTAAACGGGTGCTACTGGTTGCATCATTTTTCAGTTCGAGGGTCAATTTTAAGGTTTTATTATTTTTGGTGATGTCGTGATTTCAAACAAATCAGAACTATAACCACCAAAAAAAATGGGTGCTATTGATAACGCCACTTTTTTATTCGGAGGTTGATTTTGGTGTTTGTAACCCAAAAATGTTGGTTTTTTGGGCCAGAGTTCTTGTTTTGAGCTCGGTGTTCTCTTTAAATTGGTTACTATGTGTTACAATCAGTGCAAGATTCTACAACCAAGTTCGTTGGTATTACTCTATGATAGCAAGTTCCTAAAGCACCATGATACACTTTGAATGCACTAGTTAGAACCCTTTAGGATTATTTACATCAACAAGGTTCGCGACGCTCGAGGGTCATCCCTTAAAGGGATTGGTAAATAGTAGTCCACTGAAGATGGGATTGGTAAATGGTAGACGGTTGAAGGCATACTATGGCCTGTAGAGGTTAGAGGCACCATGAATTCAATATATTTCACAATATTAGGGTAGCACAAGAGTTGGGTAGGAGTAGAGGTAGCCATAAATGATGGATGATTAGAAGGATTGGAATGATCTAATTAGTAGGTGGGACAAGACAGTGTGTACCCGAGCAAACTTAGAATATTTTACAAATTTTGAGGTTTAAATGTCATAATAAAGACCATCAGACAAGACAACTAGATAAGATATGTGAACGACATGGCACATGGACTAATGCAGTGGCAAAAGGGTAGGTAGTTAAGGCTATGACAGTACATAGTTTCATGGGGAACGAAAAATTTTAAGGCATCATTAACTATTCCAAAAATTTCTTAGACGTTAATTATTATTTAATTCACATAAACATCTAACTTGATTTCGAAATAATAATGATCATTTCACTGTTTGCAAAAATACATGTGAAATTACTTATCTATCCAAATTCATTTTAATGATAAACAACTTGCAAATAATTGAACGAAATTGAACAACAATAATATGCCAATTACATAAGTTTGTTAATGGAGTTCACCCAATTTGGGCTACGTCTCTACGTCCACTTCCAATAGAGACCTCTTTATTAATTCCCAAATGCTTGTGTTTTACAATGACCTATTTACACGTTGCTTAAACTCGGAAACATAATACACCATTGAATTCCTTGTGAAATTTCAAGAAAAATGAGTATAAATTTCATAAAATTTCGTCAAAGAACCTCTTGGCATGCATTACGGTGAAATCTCCAAGTCTTGATACCTCTCTGGCACGAACTTTGAGACTAAGTTGTATTTTTCAATGTCTTATTGCTTCGATCTGCATGCCCATTAAAAAGGGTATGGGCCCTAACCTCTGACTGCAACCTTAGGGAAAACATTTAGTGTTTGTTGGCGGGTTTTCGTAACAGAATGTGCCTTTGGCACAATGGTTAAAGAATTGGTATATGGTATGGTATAGGATTGGATCTCGTCAACCTTTCCATACATTATAGTGTTGTTTAGCGCCCCGTAATGATTGAATTCCATGACATATAAGTAATCATGACATATCCTAAACATCAGCAAACTCCCTACAAAATCTATAGAAATATTTTCCCATGGTTGAGAAGGTACTGGAAGTGGCGTATATAATCCCAAATTTGTGTTACTAGGTTTACTTGTGGAACACATAACACACCCTTTTACATACTTGAAAATTGTCTCATCCATTCGAGGCCAATAACAATATCTTTGTAATTGTGCTACAGTCTTACCAACCCCAAAATGACGAGAAATGATAGATGTATGAGCTTCTCTAATTACATTTGTTCTTTCATCCCTAGGTATACAAAGCTTTCCAATATAATATAACAAATTGTCATGCACATGATAATCTAACTGCAGATTGACATAAATCAAATCCATATATACATCTTTAAAATCATCATCCCTAGCATATTGTTCAACATAACTTTCATGAGCTAAGGGATTATACCTTAGTATTATAGATGCATTTATCACTCGTCTTGACAACATATCTGTAACCTTATTATGAATACCTTTCTTATATTTGATTACCAAATGAAATTGTTGTAAGAAACCCATCCACCTGAAATGTTGTGACTGATGTAGCTTGGCCTGTGATGGAAAACACTGTAATGGTTGATTATTTGTATGAACTATTGTCTCATTTCCCATTAAGTAATTCTTCCATTTCTTCACACTTTGTACCAATGCATACAATTCATTATCATATGTTGGATAGTTAATTACGGCTTGAGTAAAATTTTCATAATGATAACATATAGGTTTACCTCATTGCATCAAGACTTCTCCTATGACATATCCTCTTGCATCGGTTTGAATCTCAAATGGTTGTTGTAGAAATGGTGCAATGCTTATTTTTTCCTTCAATATCTCGAAGGATTTATATTGCTTTCCTCCCCATTGAAAGACTTGTTTTACACTTGATAATGCATGTAGAGGAGTTGCTATGAAAGAGAAGTTAGCAATGAATTTCCTCAAGTATTGTATTTCTCCCAAGAAGTCGTTGACTTCTATGGCAGTGGTTGGCTTAGGCCATTTCACAATAAGTTCTACTTTTGTGGGATCTATCTTTCGTTAACCATTCCCTACAATGTAACCGAAATATACCAGAGAAGTTTTTCCAAATTCACATTTAGACAGCTTAATATACAACTTCTCCTTCTTCAAGTGTTCAAACATTGTTTTTACATGCATTGTATGATCTTCCTATCTTTGACTAAAGATAAAAATATCATCTAAGTAGACAATGAAAAATCCATCTCTGTAAGACCTAAACACATCATTCATTACCATCATAAATGCTGTAGGTGTATTACATAAACCAAATGACATAACTAACCATTCAAACAAGCCTTGCTTTGTCTTGAAAGCAATTTTCCATATGTCACTTTCTGCAATCATGATTTGATAGTAACCACTTCTCAAGTCTAACTTAGTCGAATAGACAACATTCTTTAATTGATCCAATAAATATTCAATTCTAGGATGATAATGATTTTTTATCGTAATTTTGTTTAGTGCTTGAAAATCAATACACATCCTCCACTTACCACCTTTCTTTGAACTAATACAATAGGAGATCCACACGGAGAGGAACTGGGCCTTATAATTCCTTTATCGAGCAACTCTTGACCCTGATTCTTTATCTCACCATTTTCTAGTATTGATGATCTATACATACCAATGTTAGGAAGAGGAGCATCCTACTGCAAATAGATTTCATGTTCAACCTCCCTCTTAGGAGGCAACCCTGTAGGTTGCTGAAATAACTCATCAGAGTTAGATATAATTTTGACCAACTCTTATTTATGATCTAGATTACAACCTGATAAAGCGTCGAATATTTCTTCTCCTTTTTGTTTGACTATCATGAGAACAAAATATTTACTTACATTCACGAGTCTCTTCATTTGTCCTGTGTTCACTAAAGAAACATTAGTTTTGATACGATGAATTCTGACAATAAATTCAATCTCATCCTTGAAGAGGTGATATTTGTTCTCTTCACTATAAAATATAGCTTTCATGTCAAATAGATATGTACTACTCAAGACAATGCGCAAATTTCAAGAGGCACAACATATAACTCAACCTCATCAAAGAACTTGGATGTAATTGCAAATCTAATCTTACACTACTTCGTTCCCTGCAACTTAGCATCTTCACACCCAACCTAATGGATATGTTTTTTTATGAGGTGTCGTCTTCAAATTCAACTACTTAACAATTGTTTCAGATATTAAGTTAACTTGAGATCCACTGTCAAACAAAGTGTTTATCTTTGTATGCTTGACTATAACCCCGACATGAAAATGCTTGCTTCTTTTCTTCTGATCAATAACACTTTCCAATTTAGCAGATTGAATTGAATAATTAGTGATAGATATACCTTTGCTTCCTATTACCATGATCTTAGATTCATCTCATGAATCTGATCCTAGTTCATGTCGAGTTGATGCAGCAGTCTTATGCTTCCCCTTATCCTGGAATTTCCTTGGTCGTAATTCTAGATGTATCTTCCAACATTGTGATTCCTCATGCCCCTTTCTCTTACAATGGGAACATGTAGGTTTTTCTTCAGCTTTCTTTACAGTAGATGACTTATTACTCTTCCATTTTCCTTTTCGTTTCTTTTCGAACTTGTGTGGTTTCTTATCTTCAATCACATGCTTCCCCTTACTAGCCTCCAGATGAGTAGCTTGTACTGACACTTCATCAATGTTAGTAGGGTTAAACATCATGATAGTGTGTCGAAGATATGAGTGCATGCCACCAATATACTTTAGAAGAGTCTCCCAAGCATTTATTGGAATTCCTAAATATAATGCTTTATTTTTAAATTCATGTGTATATAGTTTGGATATTTTTCCCCTTGCCTTGTCTGAGATATTGTCATTCCATAATTGTTGTTTGTACATAATCTAATGGATAAAATTGTTTTCTAATTGCAACAATAAATTCGTCCCAAGAAGAAATTATTGTACCCTATTGAACAAGATCAACTTGTGTCTTACTCTTCCACCATATCAAGGTTGTACCGCCTAGACGAAGAGTAGCCAATTATATCTTTGTAGTGCCATCCACGATCCTTTGCACCCTGCAATATACCTCTATCTTCTTGATCCAATTGTCCAACTTTGCAGCATTCAATTCTCCATCATAAACTGAAAATTCCAACTTAACATCTAATTTAAATAAAAACAAATTATGAGCATGAGAAGTCTTCTTAATGGACTTCTTATGTGAAGAATGTTCACTTGCAAATGATGAAGATGGTGAGGGTGGTTCGGAAGGTCCACCTCCTTCACCTCCTTCTTCATCTTTAATTGGTTCAACTTTCTTTGATGTATCTTCCTCCTTGGCCTTATTTTGACCCTCATACATTTATTCTACCATGGATTTCATTAAATTAAAAGCCTCCAAGAAATCATCTTCAGAGTCATAAGGACCTAACTTTCTTGGCGAAGTCATCTCTCTTCTTCAAGTAAAGCTTCTCGAACCAATCTATGGATTATAACTTGCAAGTTTTCCTTCTCCTCGCTTGGATTTGGACCTTGTAAGCATTCACTGGCAACCACTTGTCAAAACCTGGACTCTGATACCAACTTGATCCAAAAAATCTTTAGACGTTAATTATTATTTAATTCACATAAACATCTAACTTGATTTTGAAATAATAATGATCGTTTAACTATTTGCAAAAATACATGTGACATTACTTATCTATCCAAATTCACTTTAATGAGAAACAATTTGTAAATAATTGAGGGAAAGAGAACAATAATAAGTTAAATACACAAAGTTTCTTAATGGAGTTCACCCAATTTGGGCTATGTCTCTGGGGCTGCTTTCAATAGATATCTCTTTATTAATGATCAAATGTTTTTGTTTTACAATGACCTCTTTACATATTGCTCAAACTCATAAACAAAGTACACCATTGAATTCCTTGCGAAATTTCGAGAAAAATTAATATAAAATTCATATAATTTCCTCAAAAAACCTCTCGGCATGCATTATGGTGCAATCTCCAAGTCTTGATACCTCTCTAGCACAAACTTCAAGACTAAGTCATACTTTACAATGTCTCCTTGCCTCAATCCACATGCCCATTAAATAAGGCAGGGACCCTAACCTCCAACCACAACCTTAGGGAAAACATTTAATGTGTGTTGGTGGGGTTCCGTAATAAAATGTGCCTTTGGTGCAATAGTTAAAGCATTGGTATATGGTATGGCAGGTCGCGGGGTCGAATCCCATCAACCTTGTCATATGTTATGGTGTTTTGTTGCATATATATTAAACCATATATTAAATGGTTTGTTGGTATTTTTTAGTGCCTTGCGCTTCGAGCTACGATTACATTGGATACTACATATGCCAAGGGTCAAGGGCTTAACCCTCGGCCCTTTTTTTGGCCATTATAATAGTACAACGATTTTAAATATAAACAGTGCCCTTTACAGTTAAGAACCAAATGCATGGTGTAATGGTGAGGTCGTTATGAGATTGTGTAAGAGACTCGGGGTCAATCCTCTGGGCTCTCAAAAAAAAATTGAACACCCTTATCCATAAATGGTCAATGGGAGGCTGCCACATGGAAGCGTCTCATTGGTCTATCAAGGTCACGTGTCAAGATATAATTGGTCCACTTGTATGTACATGTTAGAATATGAAATATTGTGCTCGTTTTACCATTGACAATACCCTTGTCACCCAACCATAGGCTGAAGCCACCCTCCGAGCACCTTGACCTTGACAGAGATGAATACTGGTAGCAATCAATAGCCAAGCAAGGCTAATGCACTAGGCAAGAAAAGTAACCAAAGCTGATCAAATAGTCCCACCCAGAAACTGGCGCAACACTCTTCCCCAAAAACTGGTGCAACACTCTTCCCCGGAAACTTGCACACAAAACTGCCAACTGCAGTGTGCACAACTGGCTCTCTGCAATTCTGAGAATGTGTATAATGAGAACTGGCACCCTGTATTTATAGTGGTTCTGGCAGACTTATTGGGGCCGACTTCTCCTTCTGGGTACTAATTAATTCATATTAATTATATTTCTACAACCAACATCTCATCTAGAGTTTCTTTTACTTATTTGCTTCCTTCCAGAATATTCTAATCTCGTCATAGGTCACAATAGAGGTTCATACCTCCCGAAGCTACCATAATATTAACACTCCCTCCTAGCTAAGGAGGTATCGTCTTGAGCACAAACAGACCATTCAATTGGTAGTATCACGAGCACCGTCATCATTATCCAACTGGATAATCTCCTATGACAACTGGTACAATATCAATTGATAGAACACACATGTGTTTATCCATGGTAGTACGTGACTACTCAAACTGTGACACATAGCCACAAACAGTGGAACAAATCCACCACAGTAGTATATCTCTACTGTCTAGAGACAAGTAGTCTCCATAACAATCATCTAATGCCAACCTGCACAGAAAAATATTGTTAAAATATAATGAATCATCTGGGCCAATCTTTCACTCACGTCTGTGAGATATGAAAGAATACCTACCCTCAGAGTAGAACAATGAGATATCTGGACTATTCTTCTCAAGCAATGAAGAATAACTATCATGTCTTCTGAACCTGGACCATTCCTCACCCTGTGTCATTCTTCCTACACTAATAAAAGTGCACCTTGAAGAGAATGTATAAACCCTAAGGAATGTCCTTGATTGTTGAGCCTGGACCATTCCCCGCCCTGGGCCATTCCTCCTACACTAATCAAAGTGCACCCTGGAGAGAATGTATAAACCCTAAGGAATGACTGTCTGGACCAGTTACTCTATTAACCACAAGAGGAAAATATTGTCCTATATCAACCTCCAAAACGGACCATTCCTCATGTTAACCACAATGAGAAATCGTTGTCCAGGGAGGCAGGCCAGTGTTCTTGAGTAACTCTCAAGAAGAGAGACTTCCCTAGACCACTCCCCATGTTAACCATAATGGGAAGTCGATGTCTATGATACATTAGCAATCTAGACCATTTCTCATGTTAACCACAATGGGAAATTGTTGTCCATCAGAAATCTCAATCCACTTTCCGAACAGGAAAGAATCTATCCAATCTAGACTATTTTTCAATCACAAGGATAAATGTTTCAATAATATTTTTAAGTGCTCCCTCCTAACCTGAAGAGTCTTCCCTTTTAGCTAAGGGAGTTATTTCCACGATCCCCATCTTCTCTCGGAAATATGCAAACTTTATTCTCGATAGAAGTTTTGTCAGAATGTTTGTTGTCTACTCGTCAGTGGGGATATGTTCGAGCTTTACCTCTCCTTCCTGAACTTTATCTCGAATAAAGTAGTATTTGATCTCAATGTGTTTCGACCTTTCATGAAACACGAGTTGTTCTGATAATCTTATACAACTCTGATTATCACAATATATCATGGTTGATTATGGAATCTGATCAAATAAATCGGAGATTAACTTCCTTAACCATATTGCTTCAGTGCATGCTTCACATGTTGCCATATACTCTGCTTCTATTTTGCTGAGTGTGATAGACTTTCGTTTCCTGCTTCCCTAAGATATCATAGCGGAGGCCAAGATAAAACACATACCTGAAGTGCTCTATATGTCTTCTGCACTTCCAGCCCAATCTGAGTCTGTGAATCCATGAAGTTGTATATTGCTAGATGCGGTATATCTCAAACCATAGTTTATTGTTCCACGAATATATCTTAATACATGCTTTGCAGCTATCCAATGCTCATGTCTTGGTTCCACCTGGAATTGGCTTAGTGTATTCACGACAAAGCAAATGTCTAGTCGAGTATTTACCAAATACATCAATGACCCAATTAGTTGTCGATATAGATATGGATCTACTGGATCAGAATCTGGAACTTTCACTTTTTTTATATCCACATTCATAGGAGTGTCCATGGACTTACAATCCATCATTCCAAATTTCTGAAGGATCCTTATTGCGTACTTTCCTTGTCCAAGGAATACTTCACCACGCTTTTGCCATACCTCTAGTCCCAAGTAATAATGCATGAGACCTAGATCTTTCATATCAAATTCAAAAGCTAATTCCTTCTTGCACTGGATAATGAGAGACTCTTCACCTATTATGAATAGATCATCAACATATAGTAGTAGGATTACAGGTGCATTGTCTACGACTTTATAGTAAAGGTTTGGATCTGCATGACTCTTGGAGAAACCAAGTCTCGTTAGATAGTTGTCCATTATGGCATACCAAGCCCTTGGAGCTTGATTGATTCCATATAGATCTTTCTTCAATATGCAGACGTGAGTGTCTTTAGAATGTACCTCAAACCCTTGAGGTTGTTTAATATATACATCTTCTTCAATAGCTCCATTGAGGAAAGTTGTCTTTACATCCATCTGATGTAAGTTCCATCCCATGGAAGTGGCAAGAGATATGATAGCTCTGATGGAAGTATATTTAGCCACCGGAGCAAAGATTTCGTTATAATCTTCTCCCTCCTTCTGGGAGAACCTTCTAGCTACGAATCTTGCCTTGTATTTATCCACGCTTCTGTTTGTTGCATGTTTGATCTTGTACACCCATTTTGAGGTTACCACTGATTTTTCTTTAGGTCTTGGTACGATTTACCATACCTCATTTTTCATAATGGATTGATGCTCTTCCGTCATAGCTTATTTCCATTGTTCCTTTTGAAATGCTTCTTCAAATGTGGTAGGTTCTTCATCTAGAAGCTTCATCATGTATGCTGCATAACTTGAGAATCTTTTAGGTCTTTTACTCTTTCTGAATGTTCCTTCTGGAACCTTGAGTCTTTCTGTGTCTTGTAAGGTAGCTTCAAGCCAAGTTGGTCTTTTCTTGGTCTTGGGTACGATATTTGAATCAATGTTTTCACATGGATCCATAGGATGATCAGGTAGTTCTTTTTTTGTCATTTACGTTTTTCGTGCTTTCTTCGTTAAGTTCTTCAATCTCTTCTTCTATATTTTCTTCTATGGATTTCTTGAAGGCCATCTTCTCATTGAATGTTACGTCTCTATTGACTTCGATCTTGTGTTGTTCTAGAATATATATTCTATAAGCTTTGGATGAATCATTGTATCCCACGAATATCCCTTTCTTTCCTGAAGGTTCTAGTTTATTCCTCTTGTCCTTGGGAATGTGAGAGTAAACAGGACATCTAAATATTCTTAGATTTTTCACATTAGGTTTCTTTCCTGAGAATACTTCTTCTGGTGTCATGTCCTTCAATATACGATGAGGACTTTTGTTCTACACGTATATTGTTGTCATTGTTGTTTCTCCCCATAAGAACATGGATAGACCTTGATCATTTAGTAAGGCCTTTATAGTTTATTTGATAGATCTGTTCTTTCTTTCTGCTACACCATTTTCTTGAGGATTATGAGGAACAGTCAGCGCCCTCCTAATCCTTGTCGATTTGGAGAATGCAATGAATTCCTTGGATGTGTATTCTTCGCCATTATCAGTTCTTAGCATCTTGATCTTCTTATTCGTGAGATTTTCTATATCTGCTTTGAATTCTTGAAACTTGTTGAATACTTAGTCTTTTGTCTGGAGTAGATATAACCAAGTCTTTATTGAATAGTCATCTATGAAGATTACGTAGTAAGAAGATCCTCCTAGAGATTTCACTGGCATCGGACCACAAACATTTGAGTATATCAGATCTAGAATCTCCTTAGATCTGTTGTGTTAGCGTCAGAAGTCACTCTTGGATTGCTTGCAGGAGCAGAGCTCAACGCCCATCAGTTTTTATGTCATGATTTAATAAATGGGTGTGGTCGAATGGAAAGAGACCTAGGAAAGCAGCATTGACACAGGAACCAGGCTCTGGTATGTAGAAAGAAAGGGAGGTCTTGATCCAACTTCCTTCGTTAAGTTGATTAAAGGGTGGTAGATGGAAGACTTGTGAGAAGGGTGAGCAAGACTGCCTCGGACAACAGGCCTTCGGAAGCTTGAAGAAGAAAAGCTCAGAAGCCAAGATCCTCTTGGTCCAGAGTTTCAAGGAGCTGAAGGGTGACTCGACTGGATCCTCCAATTCCAAGCTATTCCAGCGCTGAGAAAACACAAGAACTGATTAGAAACGTTGCAACTGTTGCAGTGATCCAACCTACATCATCCTACAACAGCGCAACTCGACTGGATCCTCCAATTCTGAGTTGTTCTAACACAGTAAACAAAGAGATGGAAAAAGAGGCTGACATCCATAAAGTAAGAAGTCTCAAATGCCTTATACATTAACCAGAGCGACCAGCACTTCATCAAAACTTACAGAACGGGAGCCTAGCTCAACCATCGACCTTTACAAAAATGGCGAAAACGCCTACATATACTCAAAAACCACAACAGCAGCAAAAACAAGACGTTGCATTAAAGAATTGCATCTGCATGGCTTTTGACAGCCTACCCATGCAGACTCAGGATGATCATGCGCCTATGACAGACGCCATCAGATTTTGGATTGTCCTTCTGCAGGTGAGTCGACGTGAATTAGTCCTTTGCTGGACCTTCCTTTTATGGCAGAGTTGATGTTCAACCACCAGCAACTGTCGCAATAACTGCTTTTTGGGATCGGGGACGGCCTCGGTCAACTCTGCCTTCTGGGATGTGGAGGTCTCCTAATGGTGCCACCTGGATCAACCGAACGGTCTTTCTTTGGATGCTACTTCGTTGGACTGCTGCGAGGGACCCCTATGGCTGATGTGGACGAGGGTGTGACGAGGGTTAAAGGCGTGAACACTGTGGAGGTGATGGAGAAGAAACGGGGGTTGTGACATCAGCTGAGGAATGCCACGCAGTTTGAATAGGACAGAGGAAGAAGGAGCATGGAGTGCGGGATTACAGGAGGAGGTGACTGGGAGTGAGAGGGACACATGGCAGGAGACGAGAGGACGACGAGCTGAGGCGGTGTCATGTGGATAGAGAGAGGGAAGTTGGACAGATGACAAGGGAAGAGGGAGGCGGTAGGTGGAGAACAAGTGGCAACGGGGAGGACGATACCAAAGGTGACACGACAGGCAAGGGACCCCACAATAATAACACACCATTCTGGACCCCCCCTCTTTCATTAAAGACGGGATGGCAAAGGGGGGGCGGAAAGGCCTGAGCATCGTTGATCTAGGTGCTCCGATCCNGATTAAGGGGGGTCCGGAATGAAGCCTCAGCCGCTAATTTAGGTGCCCAGATCCTGACCTTTTAAGAGTTGCCCACTCTATTCTGGATCCCCCCCTTCGCTTAAAGGTAGAATGGTGGGGGGCCTCCGGAATCCGCTCCTGACCGTAGATCTGAGCGTGCAGATCCTGGCCACCTAGATCCATGCCCCCTTTAAGTCCAATGCGCTCGAGTTTCATCGATGGATGGACATCTGAGATGACTTCGACGCTTTCACTATGAAAATCCCGAAAAGCCCCACCTGTGGCTCAGATCTTGCGCCGCGTGTCCTTCAGATGAACGACCGAGATGGCTTTGTCATTAAAAGGGGGCTACCTCCATTCCCGAGCTCGCTTAACGTGACCTAGCGCTAGGACTATGGGCTCGGCTTTGAAGGGCACTTATTGACATTTCGGGGTTTGGGGTTTCGAGATGTAAAATGACGAGGAGCTCTTACCCCTCGAATCCCCGAATGCCGACATGACATGATCGCGCACCACGTGTCCTTTTGGATGGACGGTCGAGATCCTTCATGAATGTATATAGACGCTACCTATCGCGCTAATCTCGGTGCAACTCCGCTAACCGCGATTTCCCGCCGACCGTCGATCTGCTTTTATAGATGAATCTGGGTCGTTGACAACGTAATTTCGCCCACTCACTTGATTTTTAGCCTGAAATGGGGCTTTACGTGCTACGCTTGGGCGTTCTTCGTGCAACCTGCAGACCTGGATGTTCTCAAGCCCAAGACAAGAAATTTCGCTAACATGTTGTTGTTGCTTGGGAATGGTTTCTTGATATTCTTCCCAAGGGCACATCCCTTGCAGATTCCTTCATGTGTAGATTTCAA
Source organism: Picea engelmannii (assembly GCA_009831015.1). Classification (NCBI taxonomy): domain Eukaryota; kingdom Viridiplantae; phylum Streptophyta; class Pinopsida; order Pinales; family Pinaceae; genus Picea; species Picea engelmannii. The sequence continues at coordinate 201,678 of ML803993.1, read as the reverse complement.
TTTTGGTATTCCTTCAACCATCTTTCAGAGAAAAGGTAATGCTTGATAGTTGATGTGAGCGTATCTTCTATGCCAAAGCTCATTAGGGTTGACTTCATTATGTACGAGAGCTTCTTCATTCTATTCTAGTAGTCTATATAGATTTCCCTCACAACTTCCAATAACCCTAACATTCTCTATGTTGGACTCTTTATGCCAAGATAACACTTTTCCATCCACGAAAGCTATTATGTTTCACTTTTCTTCTAGGCAAGATATCGATACAAGATTCTTTTCTAAACCAGGTACATATAAAACATTACTTAAGTGAACATAGTTACCTGTTTTCATTTTGATGGAGGCTTGTCCAAATCCTTCCACGGGGTAAGTGGTTTTGTCTCCAAGCTCTACCTTGTACGAGGTCTTCTTCTCATTTAGATTTGAGAGTCTGGCTTGATCTCCCGTCATGTGCCTAGAAGCTCCACTATCGATTATCCACATGTCATCTTCAATCATTCTGGTAAGTGTTGAGTAGTGTAAAACACTGATCGTTTCACTCATGTCTTCGGTTGATTGGTAACTGGTCATGCCTTGATCCAAAACTTCAACTTCGTCGTTTCTATCTTCTGAGAGAGCCAAGAGGTGCGCTGAGTTAGGGCGCATCTGAATATCTTCTTTTTGAGCGAGATGCTCCATCACAAGGTGTTGGATCTGAGATTAGGGTTTCTACAACTGCTTCTACTAGTAACCCTAGCGGCAGTGTCTTTGGAAGCTACTCTTGCTAGTAACCCTAGCGGCAGTTCCTCAGCGAGCTCAATATCCTAGCGGCTATGCTTCCTTCTATCGTTTACACTGAATGAAGGAGGTGTGGGCCCATAACCTGTTAGAATATGAAAGATTGTGCTTGTTTTACCATTGACAATACCCTTGTCACCCAACCATAGGCCGAAGCCACCCTCCAAGCACCTTGACCTTGACAGAGAAGAATATTGGTAGCAATCAATAGCCAAACAAGGCTAATGCACCAGGCAAGAAAAGTAACCAAAGCTGATCAGATAGTCCCACCCAGAAACTGGTGCAACACTCTTCCCCAAAAACTTGCGCACAAAACTGCCAACTGCAGTGCGCACAACTGGCTCTATGCAATTCTGAGAATGTGTATAATGAGAACTGGCGTGATGTTTTTATAGTGGTTCTGGTAGACTTATTGGGGCTGACTTCTCCTTCTGGGTACTAATTAATTCATATTAATTATATTTCTGCAGCCGACATCTCGTCTAGGGTTTCTTTTACTTCTTTGCTTCCTTCTAGAATATTATAATCTCGTCATAGGTCACAATAGAGGTTCATACCTCCCGAAGCTACCATAATATTAACAGTACGGACCGCCAAGTCCTCGCTTGATTCGATGTATGATGTGCCACGTGGTGCTCCATGGTGTAGCCACATCATCATCGTACGGGCATATAGTCGTGCCACGTGTCACCCTTTCAGTGGTAACACGTGTCACTTTTGACTTTGACTTTTTGCACTGTTTAACCTGAACTTTGACAAACCATATATTTTGCATATGAACTTTGTTTGAGGCAATTTTTGCGTCGTTGGAAATATATCGTCAAGCTCTACATAATGATCTATTTTTCGAGAACATTTGAGATGATCAAATTTTGAGCATTTTTTAATCATTTTGGACCTCTGTGAGCATCTAGAGTGCTTCCTAGACCTCTGTGAACGTTTTGATTCTTGAATCCTCCTAGATTATTAACGACGAGTGCGGATTCGATTGCACTGTGAGGAGAGAGAACATAATGGACGGAAATGACTCACACATGTATTTAAGGCTACCATTGCACCATTACCCATTCATTCCATAAACAAAAAAACTCAGCAAAGAAAATTTCATGCAGATCTGAATATATGTACTTTGGTTTCCATTATTCGAAGTTGATTTGCAAATTTTTGGTCTCCCGTTGTGCGAATTCGTCTTCTTTTTCAGATATCGACTTTTCTACCTCTTTCCTTGAAAGATTCTATGTCATGTCCTTACTCCAACATGCAACGCAAAATCTTCAAATCACAACAACGAAAACAATTGTTGGTCCGGGTGTTGGGGATTCATGTACAAGTTTTTGGAAGTCTATTTAGATGATTGAATGATGTTTAGCTTGCTCAAAGAACAAATACAAATATTGTGGTTGATGTTGGACAAATGCACATATTTATAAATATCCTTAAATCTTAAAAAGTGCTTATGTTGTACACCATTTGGAACTCTATTAGGACGTGCGCAATGAATGCTTGTTAGTGAATTAGGGAAAGGTTGCAGCAATTACGGATATGTCAGCCCCAACTAATCATTACAACTAGTGTTAATTGTCGTCGTGTTGGAAGCACAAGAACAAACCAAGCAACACTACTACGTGTTCGCAGATGTGTAGGCAAAGGCGACCCCAATAATTGAGTTGAGCACACAGATCAAGCCTACCCCTGAGTCCACTACACCATCAAAGGTCAATAAATTTTGCTAAAATATGAAGGAACTACTAAAGTCATTTGATCAATTCGACTCAAAGTTCCAAATCTTCATCGCCTAGTTCATGCAGAAGTTACCATCTGCCACCTCTGTCTCACTACAATGAGGTTTGTTAGCTCAAGGATGAGCCAACTAATAGTGTCGAGGCCCTATCGGCACCATAGTTTGACAAGACTATGCATACCAGCGCCACAAGTTTTGTATTGTGCACATCAGCGCCAGAAGTTTTGTACCGCAGAACACCAATATTCAACGCACGTTGGCTAGTCTCTACTACACCTACACCAACCATTTTGTAACATGCACCAATTCTGGTACTGCATATGGACTTATATGAAATTACATGTGCATATCTAGTCATCAAAAATCAATTGTAATGATTAGTGACCAATTGTGTGGTACCGCACAAGGACTTATAAAAAATTACACGTGCATATCCAATGATCAAAAATCAATTGTAATGATTAGTAATCAATTTTGTAACTAAACAGATTGGTCGTGCTTGAGGTTGTTAGTACACTGGCAAAGTTGCTATCATTGTCATTTTCATGGAGAGATAAAATGAATGCACACGAACCGATTGAGAGTTCATTGGCTCATTGTGGTTTTAGTTCTTGGATTGTTATTGTTATTGTGAATGAGACAATCTTCCTAACGTAATATGAGAGAGAAAGCAGATCTAGATTCGAGTTCTTTGGTCTTTGGTTCAAGTTCAACGAGTCATTGAGAAAGTGAGTTCTTTGGTCTTTAGTTCGAGTTCAACGAGTCTTTGAGAAATCTACAACCCTTTATACTTTATATATCTCTGAATGTCTATCTGTGGATGATTAATAAAAGCACAAGACTCGAATTGGTATTTCTTTCCATTAGCAATGTAATGAATGAATGCTTCCTATATAAGTAAAATTACACTCTCAGGGAGGTGCTAGATACACTTCTTCCCTCATACAAAGAAGTTCTCTCTCCTTCCCCCTTACCAACTTATCTGGGGAAGTCAGTCCATTTGCCAGACCTCGAGGAAGGAACTCCAGGACACGGGATAACTACAGGTCTGGACCAGGGAAAAGCACATACCTGGTCTAGAGGGATTGCTTATGAACACTCTCCTATCAAAAATAGAAGTGTTCGTCGCAAAGAGGGGCCTTCTCAATCATCTTCTACTATTACACAAACTCAACAAACTGACAGTGGGGCACTTAGAGGCATGAAAGCCCAAGCGAGAAATAAATAATGATCTTGCACTCCCTCGACATCAGAGGGGTGGGGGGAACCCTTAAATCCTTCGTCTTCAGAAGACTGCTCTTACGGACTTCTCCAAACATTATTTTCATTCAGGGAACCTTGGTCGATGGACAGAAAGCCAAAACTTTCCTAAATAAATTCAAACCTGACTGGCATACCTGCTCTATAAACTCGTTGGGACACTCTGGGGGTTTAGCTGCTTCTTTGGACCCTTCAAAATTTGAATTAACACCTTCTCTGAGCTGTGGTGGTATTTTGTTATCTGGAACCTGCCTTTGGAACAATCTTCATATCAGCTTACTCAACTCATATGGACCCTGCCAAAACAGAAACTTATTTTGGGATAAAGTGGAGTCTCGAGGTTTGCTTGATCTCACGAATCTCATCATAGCTGGGGATTTGAATTTTACCACAAGTTCTGGTGAAATTTGGGGAGCCTCGGTCATACAAGATCCATTGGCTGACTTTTTCAACTCACTCTTCCAATTGCACCACTTGATTGACTCACTCGGACGTCTTGACACCTACCTAGAGAAATGGCAGAGTGGGATCAGAGGCTATTGCTAAGCAGCTAGATCGATTCATTCTATCTGAAAGTCTTGTTTCAACTGAAGGTAGGATTAGATCCTGGGTAAATACTCCATATCTGTCAGACCACGCACCTATTGTTCTTCAGTTCAACACACCAATGGTACGCATATCATATCCCTTTAAATTGAATTCATGTTGGCTCCTTGAAAAAGATTTTTCTACTATTGTTAACTCTATCTGGAAAGACCCTACATTCCAGCGTGAATCGGGTATACAACAACGTTTCATTTGGAAAATGAAACATCTAAAATCAAAGCAACTAGAATTCAAAAGAAACAAGATTTTGTTGGCTAATGAAGCCCTCTAGAGACAACGTAGTAGAGCAAATTGGATTAAATGCGGAGATCTCAACAACAAATTTTTTCATCGATTCACCAACTCCTGCAGGGACAAAAAAACACATCTGGGATATTATTGATGTTTCAGGCACTAAACATAGTGGACAACAAGCCATTAAGACAGTAGCTTCCAGCGATTTCAAATCATTTTATGAAGCCAAACCACAAGCTCATCTACAAGCACTTGTCTTGGTGGCTCAACTCTATCCTCGCTCTGTCACAACTGAGGATTCTTTGAACTTGGACAGCTTTTGCACAATACTAGAGGTACTCACTGCCCTTAAATCCTTTCTCAAAAGATAAAAGCCCAAGCCCAGATGACTGGACAATTGAGTTCTACTTACACTTCTTCAATCTGGTGGGCACGGAGCTTCTAGAGCTAGTGGAAGATTCCAGACTCCATGGTAAGATCTATGGGGCTCTTAACTCCACTTTCTTGACAATTATTCTGAAAGCAAACCACCCAACTTATTTCGGCGATTATAAACCGATTGCACTTTGAAATCTTTGCTACAAGCTCATATCTAAAATCATCATAAACAAAATCAAACCCATCCTCTCACGCTCTCAAACAGGGAACAGCTTGGTTTCTTAAAGGGTCGACAAATTCTTGATGTCATTGGCATTGCACAAGAACGCTTGCGTAGCATTTAGCCAAAAACACTCATGTGCCCTCACTCAAACTAGATTTGAAAAAAACCTGACTACATAGACTAGGACTTTCTCAAACTTATCTCAACTCAGATGGGCGTCAACGATACCACTATTTCATGGATTATGTGTTATGTCACAAGTGCAACATTTGTTGTATTGCTTAATGGTGAATCTTCCTCCCCCTCCTTCCACAGTGGCAGAGCTCTGCAGCAGGGTTGCCCTCTCTCACTGCTCCTCTTCATTTGTGTCATGGAAGGCTTAAGTCACCTCCTCAAAAAAAACTAAGCAAAGAGCAGAATTATTGGGATTAAGGTTTCCGGGCTGGTCAAAACCCTACACCTCCTCTTCGCTGATGACATTCTCATAATGTCAAATGACAGTCCACTTGAATGGAGGGAAATCGATAGCATCTTATCAATTGGTCAAAATCTACTCTCCATCATACCAACATACAAGAACAAGATTTGGAGCATCTGAAGGGCATCTTTCCACATACCTTCATTCACCTCTCACATGACCTCCATTACCTTGGTTATTTCATCAAAGTTACACACTACAAGACAACAGACTAGGAGTGGCTCATTTCAAAGGTGGAAAAAAAAATAGGCCACTGGTGTAACAGATGGCTCTTAATTGGAGGTCGTTACACTCTCATTAACTCTGCCCTCAAAGGACAACCGGTTTATTGGATGGCACTCGCTGCTATTCCCTCACCAATCCTAGATAAGCTTAGAAAAATCACCTTTAATTTTCTCTGGTCTAGCAATATGAACCAATACAAGCTGCATCAGTGTAACGGGGAAACACTGGCAACTCCAAAATTCAAGGGTGGATGGGAAATTAAAAACATTTTTAATTTTAACAAAGCCCTCGCTGCCAATTCTCTCTAGCGCGCATTGACCACAATTGGCATCTGGAGCTCTGTAATTAAAGACAAATATGTGCCTTATATCTCCGCTGCTTCCTGGCTACACACTGGCTCTACTCACACAAGGACTGTGTCCCGGACTTGGAGGAATCTAGCTAAATCGACGCACTGGATTCAAAGATGGTTATGTTGGATGTCAGGGGACGAGCAAGGATATTATTGTTGGACTCTGCCTGCATCCATCTTCTCGCCTCCTTTAATTGCGCAATTGAATGCAAATAGCACCCACTTCCTTTACCAAGCAGTGCACTACAATGATCATGGCATCCCGACAAGTCGCTGGAAATCAGGCCACGATTTGGCTCTCTCACCCGAGCTGGCATAGGAGTGGGACAGATATCGCCTGGAGCTCAACCGTGCGAGTATACATCTACAAGAAGCAGAAGATCACTTCCTGTGGGCAGGCACAGAGAAAGATTAGGCCTCATCATAATAAAAAATTTATACACAACTATCATTAATACCACTTGGCACAAGAATATCTCTGCTTGACGCATGCAACTCTGGACCTGGAAACTTCCACTAAAGATCAAGCTCTTTAACTAGTTAGCGAATGAAAATAAAATTCCCCCCTGGGATAACCTCCAAAGGAAAGATTGCATTGACCCCAACATATCTCAGCGTTTCTACATGGTTGTAGAAACTATTCAACATCTCTTCACAAAGTGTCTTTTCACTCGCCAACTCTGGGGATAAGGCTACAATTGACCATCACATAACCACAACATGGATTGGCACCTCATTATCTACCTGTCTTGCCCATTGGAGATCTAATGAGCACAACGTCAAACTACTTCCACGCTTGGTTAATTGGTTTATATGGCTGGCCAAAAACAATAAGATTTTCAACAATATTTCCCCCGCAGTTAACAGTGTCACTTATAAAACTCTTGGCTTGTACCAAAATTGGAAAGACATCCATCCAGCAATTGAGAAATAAAAGACAATAATCAACCCTCACACCTATAGGCTGGTTTGATGGTGCAGCTCAACATAGTTTAACATTGTGTGGTGCAAGTGGGCCTGATTAGAACAGATAAACTCGTTTTTCAAATAGATTTTCTATTGTGGCCAGGGCACCAACACAAGGTCGAAGCTCTTGGGTACCTGGACTACTCTTCACTTGGCCACAAGACTAAACATTGAACACCTACAATTGATCCGCAACTCCAGAGTTATCATTGATTAGTTGAACCACATCAGCGAGCTCCTTTCAATTGCCCTCCTGGCCTAGACAGACCGAATCAAATTACTTCAACACCATTTCAAAAAGCTCATCTTCTCACACCTCCTAAGAACTCAATAGGAAAGCAGACTACTATCTAAGAAAGCACTTCAAAAACAAGCAGGTCTGATTACTTATAACCACTGGCACCAAAATATTCTAGAACTGAAGGCACCAGTCTGTCGACTTTTCAAAATTACTCTCTTACTGGCACATTTGTTTTCAGCTTTTTGTTCCCTCGTGAAATCTGATTTACTTTTTCTCATTGCTTTGGTTTCTCTGCCTACATTCTAGATGGTAGACCAAATGTAGGAGATAGAATTACCCCACCAGAATATTCTCTTTCTTCGTGTTGTAATTGTGAGAACACATTATATTTTCAATATAATTGAATAATTTCTTCTGCTGAAAAAATAACATTGTAATTTAAATGTATGAATATTAATGTGAATAGATAGAACCAAATGTAGAGTTTTGGGCTATGTGGGTTATGTTTGTATTATTCATTTCATGTAATGCACAATTGTTCGGTCTCTGTAATTCTAACGAGTGTCTTGGTAAACCTTATTCAATTCCTGAATATTGTATACGCTAACACAAGTATATTATTTGTTTATTTGTTGGTAATGTCTTTTAGGTTAAGGTCCAAACTTAAATAGATAATATGTTTATGTCAAGGGCGTCAATTATTTATGCTCTCCTATTTTAATAATCAATATAATATCTATTTCGCATTGATTTCTTTGGGATCCATTAACATAGACAGTTTAGTTTTAATAATCAATATAATATCTATTTCACATTGGATCAAACGATTTCACTTGGGATCTATTAACATAGACTCTTTTACTCCTTGGAAAACCATTTCCCAAAAACCTCATGTGCTCCAAATTCCACATATTCCAAGTTCTCCAAATTCTACGAGATTCCAAAAATATTAAAATATCAAAATTCAAATTTTTTTAACTTTTTTAAACAAATATCACTATAATCTAGCAATGTAGTTATGTAATTTTTTAAAAAATAGCAATGTAGTTATGCAATTTTTTAAAAAATAGCAATGTAGTTATGAATGAAATTGCAATCACCATAATCGATGATTTTTTTGAAAAAAGTGGTTATGAGTGAAATTGCAATCACCATAATCTAGCAATTTTTTTAAGTTTTTAAGCAAATATCACCATAATCTAGCAATGTAGTTATGGGTGAAATTGCAATCACTATAATATAACAAATTTTTGAACTTTTTCAAACAAATATCACCATAATCTAACAATGTAGTTATGGGTGAAATTGCAATGTAGCAATGTATGTATTGAAGTTGCAATTTTAACCTTCTATATTTTTAATTTTTAACTCAAAAAGTAGAATGTTCACACTTTCAACCCTTCTTCTAAATTTCTGGCTCAAAAAATGGAATGTTTATACGACACATTATCTTTTTCTCTACATCCCTTTGTAATAACTTTTCTATTCGTAAACTTATTATTAACCTTAAAAATTAAAATAATATAGAATTTAGATACCTTTCCTTTCGTGCTTCATGTGAAAATAAAAAATTACTCTCAATAGAAAGTGGTCCCGAAATTCTTAGATAGAAACTTTGGAAGGAAAACTGAAAAGAAACTTTGGAAGGAAAACTGAAAATTTTAAAATGGAAATTTAAAAAGAATGTGAAATAAAAAAATAAGAAAGTGGTTCCGAAATTCTTAGATAGAAACTTTGGAAGGAAAATTTTAAAATGGAAATTTATAAAGAATGTGAAATAAAAAATAACAAGAATTGAATAATCGTTTAAAATTAAAAAGAATGTTTAATAAATAATAATAGAGAATTGAATAATCGTTTAAAAACATATAGTTAAAAAAAAAGATCATTTTTTATAAATTAATTAAGTGTAAAATTAGAAAAAAAAAACATTTAATTTTAAATCTTCTTCAAATTACAAACCGTGAATCTTGAAATTTAAAACTTCCAACCCGTAAATTATAAACTGTACAAAATTTTGTTATTGTATTTGCATTTCTCAAAATTTTACTTTCTTCATTTAAAAAACAATAAAACATTACCCTAAACATTTAAATAAATAAATGCCAAAAACAACATAAATCATCCTAAAATTAGCAAATTAGAAAAAGAAAAAAAGCAGCAGATCCAAATAACAGTGGAAAGCATAATTAATTATAAAAAAGACCAACATAAATCATAGTAAAATTAGAAAATGACGATCCTTAATTATTACACACGGAACGAGATAACTGTCCAAAATATACATTTTATAGTTGTATTTTGTTTTTGTTCTCACACTTTAATTTTTAAATAAAATTAATGTCTAAAAAAAAATTTAAATAAAAGCAAATAACACATTAAGAAATAAAAAGTACAATAAAGATACTATTATAGATAACGCTTACTGACTTTGCGTGGAAGACTGAAATTAAAAAAGTAGGCAAATCACAGGCGTGCAATTAAAGTTTCCATTTCTTCATTTTCTTTGACTGTATGCAAGTCGCATGATGAGAATTTCAACTAGTTCAGAAATACACAGAAAGTGACAAAATATACAGAGAACTAATTACATATGACCGTGGTGATGGTTGTGCTTATCCACACGAGAAGACATGCAAATGACTGTTCATTATGTGGACAAAAGCCGTTGCTTCCCGTTCACCAACTGCCCCCGCACGAAAGAAAAACAAATACACCCTACCAAATCCGGATACAGGTACACCATGTGACAGAAGCCCTAGAAACCACGAACTATCTTCCTACCTCGGCTGATGGATCCAGCGGGGGCTGGTTTTGACATTAACGATATGAGGAGGCTTCTCAAGGTGCTTCGCTTCAAATTTCGGCTTGCAGGGCTTTCCATTCAGAGATCTCAGCAGCACAACTTCCTTCTCTCTCTCATTCGCGTCTGTAAATGAAAACGAACACAGGTCAAACCCTAAAGATAATTAAACTTCAAGGCTAAAATCACTCCAACAGTATCATTTCCCCCTCTCCTATTTGAGACTATTAACAGACAAAGAAAACCAAAACCTTAACGAGATTGAAGATTGCATGCTCGAAGTGACTAAACTCGCGCATATTAAACCTAAAAACCGAGATTTTCTTTCGGATTTACCTGTAGAGTGCTGTGTCACGTCCGTTTCTGTGCAGACGTCCCCTTCAACTGCCGTAGAACACTGCAGAAGCGCTTCCTCAAGCTGCGACTCAAGTTCCGAGAACTCATCGGCCTCGTCGGTGTCTTCAAGGGTTTCCGGGAACAGATCCGCAAAGGACTCAGCGTCCTCAAACGTCTCGTAACTTTCCCGGAGCCAGTAGTCGCGGAACCACGGCGAAGACTGAACAAGATTCCACCATTCTGGGGAAAAATCTTCGACCTGCTGGTAAGCCAAGGGGATAAACAGCGGTGCGTTGGGATTCAGTGTAGAACTACCTCGAGAAGTAACAGCCATGGGAACAGCACATGAAACCCTGAATCACAACACTTTGCACGAATCCAGCCCCCAAGTTATCTGTTATAAAGAAACAAAAAATCCGTTCAAATAAAAACCCTAGGAAGGCAGGATCCACAAAAGGCCGAGATCTCCAAGAGCTCAAAACATATTCTTCAACATCGACTGGAAACGAAACCAAATCCGGCATACAACGGTTAAATTTTTCAGACCTTTTCAACAATCGACAGTAAATGAAGCCAAATTTGGAATTTATTTCGTTAAATTTACATACCTGTGACAAGCTTCACCACAAAATCTTCAAGCCTCTTTTACCCTATGCCTGGCTTTAGTTTGATCAACGAGATTACAATGTTGTCTTCAACACATAGCAGCCTCCATATATGCCTGTACCCGGAGGCCAGCCTTGGGTCCGGGCCTCTCAATGTGGAAACCCGAGCCTCGGCCGCGGGTCCGGACCTCACGAGGCCCACAGTATTCAATACTTGCCCCGGGGTCCGGACGATTCGAGCTCGTCACCGGCCAAGGCAGGTCGCCTAATCCCGCGGTCTCCGTGCTTGTCGTTTCTGAGCCGCCTCTGCTCGGCGCGGCGACTGACAGCTGTGCAGTAAACTTATGTCCGGAGGTCTTAATCCGCGTGATGTTGTTTGCCCGCCCGGGCAGAACTCAGCTCACGAAAAGGGCGAATCTGACCGTTCAATTCGAGATAGCGAACGGCTCAGATGAAGAATATCCTGACCGTTGACCGAGAAACGTGGCACGTATTTAGGCCCTAGATCTCGTCCAATCGGACGGTTGAAAGTGAAGGGGAGCGTCCTTGTCGGTAAAGTTTCACGGAAGACTGGGACTGCTTCTCGGCAACGGCATAATTTATTGGCTACCCCACCTGCCTCCGAGACTAAGGTTCTAAGAAGCCGTGAGAAGCACATGGGCGGTACCTACAAAGGTAGTGACGAGGCAACGCCATTCTCATCCTCATCTTCTTCTTCTTGTTTTTCACATTGCAACTAACATCATTGTTTATTGCTTAATAATTGCATTAAAAAAAGCAAGGTGCTCTTTACTATGTCCTGGATGTACTGTTTAAGTGATAAATTAAAATGGAAAAAAGTTATTTAAATTAAAAAATATTTTGAATTTATTAAACGTAAAAGTTTAATAATGTTTATAAATATAAATATTATGATTATTTAATTATATATTTATGTTATATTAAAATAATATAGATTTTGTCTATGGGTGTAAAACCATGGGTGATAAAGTGTATTGTTAAAACACTTTACTATGTGAAATTAAGTGGCAGTAGTAGATAACATACCACCTTAAAAAAATAATAATAAATAATATAAATTTTTTATTGGAAAAAAATATTAATATATAATTATAATGAAACTAATTTTAATAAATTAAAATTAAAAAAAAATATCTTAAATACATAATAAAATCATTAATAATATTAATATTAAAATAATAAACAATATTTTTATGTTAATCCAAAAATTTATTGTTTTATGTTCATATGAGTGAGTCTAATGGTTAAGAATATGTGTTTACTTCTTAAAAGTCACAAGTTCAAATTCAAAGAGATATAGAATATGTATACCTTCATAGACTTGAGGAATCAAATTCCTACACACAAAGATCCTTGTCTCAAAAAAAAAAATTATTATTATTATTAAAATTCTCCATTTAAAAACTATAACCTTAAAAATATATTATTATTATTATTATTATGATTAATTAAATTCTTGCTTCAAAGCCTCTTTTTTTCCAATTGAAAATTTGTTCAATTATATTAGTAGAATATAATTTTTTACATCTTCGAAGATCATACAAAAAGTCCTCTAGAGATCCTTACACTTCTTATCTAACCGATAACAGAGGAGGAGCAAAACGAAAAATATATTGAAAACTACACAGAGGTAGCATACAAAAACTGCTTACATATATGGAAGAAACGTCAAACTGGCCAAAAAGGAGTTTCGCCAAAATTTGCAAAATAAAAGGACGAGAGCTAGAAAAGGAAGATGTGTCTTATGGGACCTTCCGTTCCATTTACCCAATTGTAATAAGTGATTCTGCCTTCAGGCTCATGTAGTGCTTGCTTTGATAGATTGTTCGCCTCCTTATTGTGGTCCATGTAAATGTGTTGGAAGCTAATCTCTTGAAAATCTTTTATTAATTCCAAAATTTTGAGTTTCCAACCCTCAATAGCACTCGTATGTAGTCTGCCTTTCTTTGATAGCCAATCAATGACAACCTTAGAATCTCCCAGAACTTGAAGTTTATGAAGAGAGAAATGTGATGTCATGGTTAGTGTTGCCCAAACACCCAGAAGTTCAGTTTTTGTATTTGAATCTTCATCATAGTTCATTACCCATCTATATACTGCAAAATCTGGCGATTTTAATACCCCCCCCCTCCCGCTCCATAAAGTTTGCCATCAGATTGAGTTGCCCCATCGAAACAAGCTAGAGTGTTATCATCGAGCTGTGTGATTAAATAGGCTCGAACTGGAACAAGTTTTTGGGTCACCTGGAGGCTTCTTAAGGAACCAAGAGTTTTGGTAACCACCGAGAGGATAGATGGAGAAGAATTCTCGAAAGTTGTTGAGTTCCTCTCAATCCATATATACCAACAGATAAGTGCGGGAAGACAAGAGGAGACCGACTTATCCTCTGTCCAAGCTTTAAAACACTCAGTCGGAGTGGTTCCTTTCCAAATGATTTGGTACTTTAGAATTGAATTAATTATTGCTCAAGTAGTTTTTTAGAAGAGGCAGTGTATGAATAGATGGCTAATACTTTCATTATCGATCTTGCATAGTTGGCATCGGCTTGCGCCTAACCAGTCTTTCTATTGAAGAGTATCCCAAGTTAAAAAAAAATTCCTCGGTCGCTAGTCAGATGAACAACTTTATTTTCAGTTGAATTTTCCATTTCCATAGCTTTTGTCTCCAACCATCAATTCTCTGGCAACTCTAAGTAGATAGAAAAGCCATGTAAACATTATTAACTATTAAGGTCCCTGAAGTGTCGCCACCAATCCACATCAGAGTATCGTCTCGATCTTGAATGAAGACACCAAAACTAATAAGAACCCTATAAAATTGTTCCCATTATGTAGCCAATATGCCTATGAGACCCAATTCCTGACCTCTATACCAACTGATCTGGGATCTGGAATCCCTCTAGCATTGAAGAGAACCATAATATTTTTTTTTTTTACTTAAAACGTATCTAAAAGCTAGTGACAGAAAGGATCTGTCACCCATTGCTATCGAAATTCTTCCTCAAGGATCTTCTTAACTTAGTATCTCTACATAGCCAAGGTTTTGAGTATCTATCAGATTTCTTCTATATTAAAATATATTATTCTAGAGTTTAAAATAGGTCGTGGCACGTCTTGGTTATATTTAATTTGAAGACAAAGGTGTATCGACATTAAATAATTTTGATAAAATTAAAAGAAATAGAAATAAGAAAGGTGATAGGACATGGTCTTGATCATGGGTAGCAATGTCAATCAATGTGGTTCCCATTAATTATTTGGCTTCATGATGACCCTTCACAAATTGCATAAAAGTCATACAAAAGTCATACTTTATACGTTGAGAAAGTGATCGACATGTGAAACTATAAAATACTAATAAGTCATCGGGTATAGCTAACCCTTTCATTGATTACCTTTATATGTAATATTATCATTATTATATTATAATATTAAAAATATAAAATAAAATAAGAATATATTATTTATTTATAATTTTTATAAATATTATGAAATTTTAAATATGTTTTTGAATAAAGAGATAGATATGTTCCTATTGATCTTACCGAACATTTTTTAGATTTGATATGAGATAGTAAAGTTAAATGGAATATTTTCCTCACATTGAGGAAGGTACATATACGATTTAATGAGAAGTTAGATACATTGTTTTGTGCTTAAGATAAAGTTTGTGGAAGTTAATCAACAACACAATAATACAAGGTTATGATAGATGGTGGAGATTAAGTAGAAGTGAATACAAGGTTATGATAGATGGTGGAGATTAAGTAGAAGTGAAAGGTTATGATAGATGGTGGAGATCAAGTAGAAGCCTAGTGGTGGTTTAGGATGTAGAAAATAAAGGTCATTAAGAAAATGAGGATCTGTTTATGGTTCTCCCTTCGGAACAGAGTTTTGAATTGGGATATTACATAAAAGGGGAAAACATGTACCGAGCATATGTTATATGTGTAGGGGAGCAAAAGAAAATGTTAGACATTTAATGATGCACTATTTTTATGTATAACAAATTTGGAAGGATGCTGAAAAAATCATAGAAATTTCAAATGTATGGAATGGCAACTCTATAGAATAGTTTAGGAAGAAGGTATTGAAGGCCTTTAGGGCATTACCTTGTATAATTCTCTAGGGTATTTGGGTATCCCACAATGACAATTTATTCAATGATAAGCAAAAGCTAACCTTCCAAGTATTCTCATAGATATATGGTTTATTTCATGGTTGCGGGTCAGAGGTGAAGGAAAGAAGCCCTAGGCAAGTTGGGTAGCTTATGATAGATGAAACATATCCAAGTTGTGGTTTCTTTAATGGGGTCAAGCAAGGGTTGCAAGCATTCATTAGTGTTGGAGGTATACATGCACTAATAATTCAGTTGAGTTGATGGCATTGAGATGTTTGTTGAAGTTAACAAGTGAGAGAGGAATTGATTGTTTACAAGTCTATGGGGATTCTCTTCTTGTCATCAACTTAATGAAAGATGATTATCATATTCAAAATGTTAATCTTAGGCCTCTAAATGATTAGTTAAAATTGATTTCAAGATTGTTTCAAAGTATCTCACATACTCACATGTACAGAGAACATAACTGAGGTTGATGGACTCTCCAAGGAAGGATAATAGATCAAAGCTGGGATTATGGAATTGGAGGAAACTTTAAATGATTTTCTCTATATATCATCACAAAAAATCTTTTGAAGTACAAAGTGAGGGATGTAGATGCCANACATAACTGAGGTTGATGGACTCTCCAAGGAAGGATAATAGATCAAAGCTGGGATTATGGAATTGGAGGAAACTTTAAATGATTTTCTCTATATATCATCACAAAAAATCTTTTGAAGTACAAAGTGAGGGATGTAGATGCCACTGATTATGATATTTATGTTGATATACAGAAACTTTAGCTTTTAGTATGGTTTTTGGCTATGTATAAAGTTCAAGAAATTGGACATAACTTTATGAAATAACATTTATATTTTTGTTTAAGTTGCTTACTTGAGGAAAAATGTATTGTCAGAGTTAAGAGTTATGCAGAAGTCTTTTTTTAGAGTCTTGAAGGATCTTATGGTTTATGTCAAGTGTTATGAATGCCTAAGAAACATAATCGTCATTTTAGTTACAAATAGAGATTACATTGTTTTTTCCTGTAAAAAAATGTCTCTCGTGATAAGAATAATAATTGTTATTTTTTTTTATTATTATTATTATTATTATTATTATTATTATTATTATTATTATTATTATTATTATTATATA
>ML803993.1:167710-185075 GCA_009831015.1 Picea engelmannii | reverse complement strand
ATTATTATTATATTATAATATATATTTTATAATAATCCAAGGTCTAAGGATGAATCATTTGCTCCAAAGTTACTCACCCGTAATATTCATTCCAATTTGGTCATTGATGATCAAGAGAGTAATGCAAATTTGTCATTGATGGTCAAGAGAGCAATGGTCCCCTAGAGACTATTGTCTCTAGATTTCATTTTCATGGGACAAATCTTATTTCATGGTCAGAAACTTCCTAGTCGAGTCCCCTTTAGGCCTTTTTCATACCCACATTTGGTCCTTGCATTAAAATGGCCTAAATGGTAGCCTAAGATTTTGTCAGTTTAATGGAAAATTACTCAATAACTGCATGTGGGTAGGAAATCCTTAAATATTCATGCATCATATTGACTTGCCATATAATTCATATGTATTGACTTGCCAAATAATTCATATGTATTAACTTGCCAAATAATTCATATGTTTGATAACTACTCAAAATCTTTCAAATCTCACTACACCAACTAGTTGATAAATTTGTCACTTTCTCACTTTCACTTTTGTTTTTATCCTTTTTGTTGTTATCCATACATGGAAATTCACATCTTTTGCATTCAAGGAAGCCTCCACTTAGTTATAAACAGAGCTTCATGGGTAACTATTAGCGGTCTTCAATGATTCTTAAAGTTCATGCCCACATGTTTCTATTATGACTTATAGAGATAAATCAAGGTTACAATGTTAGTTTGTTGTCAAACCATAGGGAGGCATCTTGAGGAATGAACCCAAAGGAGATGGGTTGGGATCATCATTACACATGTTGGGTAACATTATTTATGTATTCATCTCCTTAATCAATAAAATATTATATCCCCCCCTCCCCCACAATGTCGTGTTAACCATCTATGTTCATGGCAATGCAATTGAATAACGATTTTAGAATTGGTTTCGGGTTGGCTAGTAAGCATTATTTAACTAATAGTTAATCAATTTGGAGGAAGGTAGTTTTTTGGTTGTTTGGTTGTAGGTACACTCGAGGATTCTTGTTGAATACAAGATTCTCCTCCTCCCACTCCTCTTGCTCAATCATTAAAGCAAAGGCTTTTAAGGAGTGATTCTATGTTAGCTCCTTTTCTTCTTTCATTAACCTTGATCATGCATCACATCCCATTGCTTGTTTGGGGAAAACGTAGTTTGCATTTGTGGTCACTTGCTTTTGTACCAATCCATTAGTACCAAAGGTCATTGGTTTGCATCATTTATGTTAAAATCCACCCTAGTAGAATGACAACTCCACTAGGGATTAAATATTATAATTTTTTCCTTTATAGATTAGTCTTCCTTGTATTTCATGTGCTTTACTTGTCTTTGTTGGTTTGGAGTTAGACCTCTTTGAGGACCCCTTTTAGCGTTTTTTGTAAATTGTGTCTATT
This sequence comes from Picea engelmannii, assembly GCA_009831015.1. NCBI lineage: Eukaryota > Viridiplantae > Streptophyta > Pinopsida > Pinales > Pinaceae > Picea > Picea engelmannii. Next base: position 183,672 of record ML803993.1, on the reverse strand, counting down.
TCCTGAAATTTTCAAATTTGTTGGGATTGTGTAGATCTACACCATTGTTTTTAGTTTCTTCATGCATTTTGTGCAACTTTTGTCTAGTTCTCGTGCACACCTTGGTTTATGTCTACATGCAACTTTTTCTTGTTTTTTACACTAATATATGCAAATTTTCTAGTGATTCATGCCCGTTGTACATAATGTTTTCTCTGTTACATGCATATGACATGTTTGTGCACCGATTTTGCTTGCTTTTCCACATTACATGCAACTTTTCTAGTATTTTACACATGTCTGATTTTGTTTTCCATTTTACAATGTGTTTCTTTGTTTTGTCCATCATAGGACAAAATTTTAAGTGGAAGACATATTGGAGTTTCCAAAGTTTTTCATATTGTTGTTTGTTGTTTATTATTGTTGTCTAACATCAGTTTTCTTGCATTTGAATAAAAGAGAAAGGAGAAATTGTTTCCATGTTCTTTCCAATGCCTTTCATTTTAGTGTTTTCTTTTTCAACATTTACTTGATGCTAATACATGTCACTTTTTGCACACAAACATTACTATATTGAGCAACAATGTTTCAAGATTCACTAGTTCATGAACTATACCTAACATCAATTTCGCAAGACAATGTAAAGAACACATAACTCAATGGATTTGTTGAGCGATAGACTATAAAATAAATTAGAATAATTAAAAGGAACCAACCATTTTCATCTTGTATACACCAACAACAAAGTAGAACCTTGGGTGTAGGAATGGGGCGGGGGGTGGAGGGGTTGAAACTCCACAAGGTCATAAATTTGAAAACTATAGTTGTTTGATTGAGACAAACTCCTTCATGGCACTATGTGTAATTGGCCCATCTCTTTCTTAAAAATGGCGTGTACAATAGGAGGGGAAAACGTGTCATGGGTATTTTTACATTTCCCTCCCACTTTCAAATGGTTGACTTAAAGAATGTTCACCCAATGTTGATAATGTACTCAATACCCAAAGTTTGGGGACATTTCAGTCAGGAAGACCCATAAGGACAATTAATCTCAAGTGACTCACTAAGGTTTAAGTAACTTTTTCCTCGACCATACAGTGTGAACAAACAACTCAATGGATTGTATGTAGGATATCTACATAGGGTACTTATTTGAGGGCTTGTGACAAATATCCTTAGCTTGAAATATTGATCCTTAATGTACCATTGGATTTGATCATCTTTGGATAAATTTGGGGATAATGAAAATATTTTGTATCTTTATTTGCTGGACCCTTGGGATTTAATCCCCCTCGTCTAACTTCATTTGAAATGTCCATTCTTCCTATTTCCTCGAACTTGATAGTGTGTCTTAGGGTTGTGTTCTTTTWTTWTTWTTATTTTATTTAAAAAATGGACATAATTGAAACCTTTAGAAACTTTGAGACTCATAACACTTATTTGTTAGTGTAATTTATATTTTACACATTGGATTCAAATACACCTCAKGATTCTTATAACCGCATCTCCCTCCTTCCACTGTTTTTTAGTTCTTGATCACAGTGAAAATTTTGATTATTATTGATGCATCATGGATGAGGGGGCATCACAAGCACAATATAGTACAACATTGAGAGCCTTTGATGGTAGGACTTTTCATCCATAAGTCATATTATAAAACCTCCTTATTAAACTCGTAGGTCTAAGATGACCTTAGTTGATGTTGGAAGTTCTTAATGCACCCTTCACTATACTGTGATTCTACGAAGGAATCATATGTATGATATGAAAGCAATTGCATATTTTATTTTTTGAACCACGTAATTCCCTAATAAAGCTCATATTGTAATGATAGACCATCCCACTTGTGGCGGATCACATCCAAATCTATATCATGATAAATTTTTACCTTTCATAGGTGGTGTGTTGTCTTCTTTTCTTTATATGGATGTTGGACTCAACCTTCTAAGGACCCATCATCGCTCAAGGTGTATCATGGATCACCCTAACAAGTTCCATATATGGTCACATTTATTTTCTTAACCCTTTCTACCATAGTTAGAACTTTGCTTGGCCCCTTTGTAAATCCTTGTTTTGACATAGTTCTTAAGCATTTTCATGTATCCTCCCATATAGATAAAGGTGAGACATCTTACTGATTGTGACATAATCATTTATGAGCTACTATCTTATGAGGAATTCCTAAACACCATTTTTTCTCTATAGGAATCCCAATATAACCTATGTTATTGACTTTCTAGGAAATCCCTAATAGTTTGGATTCCTATTTGATTGAGTCTAAAGACTTCATTCCTTCTAGTGATTATGATTGGTTCAAACACTCTGTCCTAGAATGACGTGTTTGAGGAGGGTAACTTGGATAAGAAATTCCAACAATACAACCATTGACATTTCCATTAAACCTAGTGTCATTGAAAATATTTACTTAGATCTATATCTATGCAATGTTCTTAGTCAACCCAAGTAGAGCTTACCACATGAAACAAACCAATTTGACCATTCAAATCGAGATGATGAATAAATCAAATGAATCTTATGTTGCACATCGATCGATAAACATGACAAGCATATAGGTCTCAAATGTTGTTGGATTGAACAATAAAGAGAACGAGCCTAGAAGAGTCATTGTTAGGAACATTTCAGGAAATCCAACATTGTTTCTCAACAAGAGAATAATTTTATGGCTACCCCACCTACCCCTAAGAATAAGGTTCTAAGAAGTCATGATAAACACATGGACAATATCTACAAAGGTGACAAGGAAACACCTTTCTCATCCTCTTCTTCTTGATTTTCACATTGTCACTAGCTTTGTTGTTTAATAATTACATGGAAAGAAGTGAGGTGCTCTATACTATTGTGATATCATCATTTTCCACCTCATATGCATTGATGCCCTATTGGCCTGATTCAAATACCCTTCCCCTACTTGCAGACTCAATCCCCCTTTATTCCTCCTAAAAAATTATTAAAAAACCTCATGTTTTGAGATGTACATGCCTTATCATTTATGCAACATGAGTACATACACAAATTTCTCTTTATCAACATGTGTATACATTTATTTGGCTCAAAAAAGTATTAATTTTCTAAATTTCGAGCAAGATTTACGGGTTCCTCCAATTCCTAACCCCCTATTACCCATGGATAACTACTCTAACCACTTATTTGGAGTATAAAAAGGAACCGAGGGGTAGATGAGAGAAAAAATGATGAGAGCATCATTATACTGCCATTTGTTGCTAGAGTCTGCAAGCCCCTTATCCCGTGTCTGCGAACTATCCTCTTCAAATTTGGAAATGCATGTTTCTAGTAGTCTTTGCTTCCGTTATCTTGTTAGAAAGAGATCACTTCTTTTTTTCGGAATTGTTTGAGCGAAGAAGTTGGAGGTTGAGTTGATCTTCATTGGCCCCGGTGGAGGAACCTAGATGTTGGTTCTAGAGCAGTGCCAGAGCGGTTACAGGTTGTAATATTCCTTAACTTTGTTGTTAAATCAATAAAGAGTTCTCTTTCCCATCCAACTTTGTGTTTAGTTTATGATCGTTACATTTGAGCATTTAATTATCTAGAACACTAATGCACTTGATTTTAGTTAGCATATTTGAAAGTTACTTATGTTATAACTACCTATCTTATAGTTATCTTCGACCTTGTGTGCAGTAAGTTGGAGAAAGTGTTGGACTTTAACATTGGAGCAAAGTTTCAACCGAGGGATCTACATCAAACGATTGGGTCCAAGTTTATCTCCTTCATTCTTATCATAAGTAAGTAATTAGTTAGTTACAATTTACTTGACTATCTTTTTGGGATTGAGTTAGGTCTTTTGGTCAATCAATCTGTTGTGGTTGTAACCCAAAACCATACGGGTACATTATCCATCAACATAATTGGTGATTCCACTAGGGAGAGTCTTTTTTTGGGTTGGTTTAAGAGCTTGCTCTTTGCTTTCTATGTTTTTTTGGATTTCTTTTTGTTTATGCTTTTGCATTTAGTGTTTCAGAACCCTAGCCTTCAATTTCATAATTTAGACCTAGGGATTTTCAATTTTTTCTTGGGTTCCTAGGGTGTATATGCTCTATTATTTGACAATAGAATCATACAAATGCTTCCTATTGAAGAGTAACGTGTGTATATACACTCCCTTTAGTGAGGACATGAGCATATAACTCATGTTTTTGCCCATTGAAAGTGTTTTTTTTTTTAATTATGGGTCATATACACTCCCTATGGAAGGCTTAGGTGCATATATACGCTCCCTGTAGAAGGATTATGTGCATATATAATTTTATATACGCTCCCTACAGTAGGAACAAGGGTGTATGGCTTATGGGAGGTGATTTTTCACTCTATTTTTCAACCTTTTAAAGCCTTGGTTTATCTTTTTTGGGGGTCTTTTGGACTCTATTGGTTCCTAAAACTTCTTGTTGGCTATAGAAAGTTAGTAAAGTCTTATAATTGAAAAGAAAACAAAGTTTGATTCTTGTTTGATGCTTCTTTGGGTTTTTTGGGGGATTGCATAACTATAAGACAAGTCTTGTTCTTAGGGTCTCAATTTCGTGGTGGCTATTACAGTCGTACCTGAAACTTGAGTTTGTATATGAGTTCAATACTTTTCTTTTGTGCTTTCTTCGTTTTTTTCAAACATAAAAATAAAATTTTTCTTCCTTTTAGCATCTTTTGTTCAATTTTACTTTAGTAGCAAGAAAAGACAAAATTTAGTTTGTTGTTAGATAGGTCTCTTTTTTGTTGTTGTGTTGTTTGCATTTATATTTGAAAAAGAAAAATATCTTAGTATAGAAAGTTGTTTTTCTTCTCATCTTAAAAAGCATTTCAAAGGAAAAAGAACAAAGAACACTATTTTGTTTTCTTCTTTTGCTTTTCTCGCAATTTAGGAAAAAGTTGCATTGTGCATTTTCAATCAAAAAGAGAAAAGATTGCATTTCAAGGTCTAAAAGATTGTTCATGGATTTTCCTTGCTTGGAACTATTTTTTCTTGTAGAATTAGTGTGAAGTTTCTTTTTCCACTGTTCTTATAAGTTTCATTTTGTAATAGTCTCAAACAACATCAATTGCACTTCCATACCCTTTGAGTAAGAACAACCGCTAAAAATAAATGCTAAACTAAAACTTACTAGACTTTTTGTTTCTATGGTTCATCAATTAGTCTAGGCTAGGGCCTTGGAATAGGTTGGAGAGTAAACTCTCCAAGGTTGTTTAATTAAACATAGGATTATGACTTAAGGAGTGTTAAAATCCAATTGTTGTATAAGTGTGGCCGAGAAACTTCTCTAACATAGGAGCTAAAGACAAGGTCACATGAGGGTGAGTGGTGGAGATTGGCCCTCCAATAGTTGTCCAAACGTCTATGGATTGTTGCATATATGGGGGTTCCTTGAGTACCACTTGGCCCTCTACGATGTCGATGCTTTTTGAGCTTCGAGCTTAGCTACCTTTCCCATATGTATGATCCTGACTATCGGTTGTTCCCTCGAATGTTGACTGCGAGTTGATAACTTTAGTTTCCATTCCTAGGTATCACAGAGGTGACTGTGGGGGGGATTCCCAGGTACCTGAGGCAGATGTTGCATCACACTTTTAGTACTCCTAGAGGGTGCCACATGTTCACATGGGTTACTTGCATTGGGAAGGGATGTTACATGGAGGTCAAGGTAACTGCTTCTCACTTCTTCGTTCATCGGTGTCAGGACTTAATCAACCTTTGTCGATTTTCAGAAGGTCCCTTTTTCCATTTTTTCACTGCATTGGACTCAGGACCTAATCCACCTGGGCTAAGTTTTTAGAGAAGTTATTTGTTTGCAATGTTTCTCTTAGGAATTTTTAGTGGCATGTCGCTTTGTGTAATTGGCCTTAAATTGTGTCTATACTATTAGTTTCATATTGTTGATTCAAGGTCATTGACCAATCGCTCTGTTAGCCGAGAGGGATCCCCGATCTTTCTCTTGAAAGCATGGAGCCACCTCCTAGAAGGCGTGGGTTTTATACCATTGGTTTGCCATAGTCACTCTGTGAGACTTTTTCAGATGTGAACTGTAACATACCCACTATAATCCCCAATTTAATTAATGATGTAGATATAATGTGTGGCTACGGCCAAATCGATGCAATATGTGAATTGTATTTATATGTTGTAATAATAAAATGTGATGCCAATTTCTAAGGGGACATGGACAAGAGATGATAGCTAAATTAATCCACAAAAGGGGGGAGTGTCTAGGATAATGGCCAAGAGGGGTTCAAGGGGGGATTACCCATGTATATTAATTCAACCCATTTTCCTAAATTTGTTATTGGTGTATGAACCTTCCCATTTTTTATTGAGTGTTCCCAAATCCAATCATTGAATACATGTAAGAGGGTGGGTGTGAGTAGTCATATACCAAAGTTATTGGGCACATGGGGGTTGAATACAATCATATTGGGTAAGAGTGTGAGTTAAGAAAGGCAAGCCAAAGAGAGGAAATTTGTATGGGTGGGAAGAGCAGTTTTTACACATTGAGTTTTGGTGCATGAGGAGCAAGCAGAGAGAAAGAAAGAGAGTTGAGAGTTGGTGCAACCATGGAGGGTGAATTATAGAGAAATATGGAGCGTATTTAGAGCTGGAAACTGAAGAGCCATGTTGTCAGGTATGAAGAGTGAACTCTTTTGTGATTTGCATTGAAACAACAAGTGTTTGTATTTGGTTTTGCTGGTAGTTTTCCTAGCAGCAAGTTCCCTTGAGTTCCCAGCTAAGAGATTCTTGGATACCTTTGTCAGAGAGACCCTAATAAATGAATGGGATGCATGAGGGATTGAGATCAATGAAGAGGTACATTCCTTGGGTTGGTCAAGTCAAGAGGAAGAAACCTGGTGGAAAATCGGGAAAGTTGTAGGAAGATATCAGTGGGTTGTTGGTTTTAGGAGTTGTGAGTGGATTGTGAGAGACCACCCTCTTTTTTGGATTACTAGCCTTAGCTCGGGGTGAATGGCTGTTGAGATTTGGAATAGTCAGTCTATGCTTGGGTGGAACGTCCATCCCAAGTAGCTAGTTGCATAACCATTGTTAAAGGATAAGTGTTTTATCTTGTAGTGGAGTTATTTCATGAGTTTATTTGTTGTGCACGAACTCTGTGCATTTGAGAATGATTTATATGTTGCTATGTAAATTATTAAGCTGCATTCATGTTATTTGGATATATTGTTGTAGATGCATCTATTTTATAGTTATAGACAAGAGCTAAATATGTTTTATTTTGTAGCTGTAAGCTATAGAAAATCAACTAACAGTAAAAGAATTACATTAGTTAGCAGAAATTTTGGTTTATGTGTATTCTGCACCGTAATATCCCTTGGTCGAAGTGGGGGAAGTTACATGATGGTATCAGAGTGTCTGTTTCAAACACATGGCTTGGATGGGCTCGAAGCAAAGCAAATTGGTGAAATTCATTGTTGTAGATTTTGTCTATGACGGGATGGGGAAAAACGAAGAAGAACATTGAGGAATCCCCAATTTCATGAGTGAAATCTGGGTTTAAATGACTCCAGACTATTTAAGAGGTTCCATGGAGCCAAGTGATAAAGTTGCAAATCAGAATTCAACCTGAAATGGTCGAAACTCAAGTTTTTATGGTTCCCTGTAAAGTTGCAGGAAGTTTGGTAAATCAACGGTCGAGATCATGTTTGATCTCAAGATCAATGACCAAGATTCACCTTGATAAATTTAAAAAATCATAAGGTTTCAACCGTTTGAAAGGTTAGGTAAATCAACGGTCGAGATTCATAATTTTATAAATATTATGAAATTTTAAATATGTTTTTGAATAAATAGATAGAAATGTTCCTAATGATCTTACAGAACAATTTTTAGATTTGATATGAGATAGTAAAGTTAAATGGAATCATTTCCTCACATTGAGGAAGGTACATATAAGATTGAATGAGAAGTTAGATACATTGTTTTGTGCATAAGATAAGGTTTGTGGAAGTTATTCAACAAGACAAGAAGTGAATACAAGGTTATGATAGATGGTCGAGATCAAGTAGAAGTGTAGTGGTGGTTTAGGATGTAGAAAATAAAGGCCACTAAGAAAATGAGGATTTTATTATGGTTCTCTCTTCGAAACAGAGTTTTGAATTGGGATATTACAAAAAAGGGGAAAACATCTACTCAACATATGCTATATGTGTAGGGGAGCAAAGGAAAATGTTAGACATCTAATGATGCACTATCTTTATGTATAACAAATTTGGAAGGATGCTGAAAAAATCATAGAAATCTCAAATGTATGGAATGACAACTCTATAGAGCCGTTTTTGAAGAAGGTATTGAAGGCCTTTAGGGCATTACCTTGTATAGTTCTCTAGGGTATTTGGGTATCTCACAATGACAATTTATTCAATGATAAGAAAACGCTAACCTTCCAAGTATTCTCGTAGATATATGGTTTATTTCATGGTTGTAGGTTAGAGGTGAAGGAAAGAAACCTTAGGCAAGTTGGGTAGCTTATGATAGATGAAACGTATCCAAGTTGTGGTTTCTTTAATGGGGTCAAGCAAGGTCTGCAAGCATTCATTAGTGTTGGAGGTATACATGCACTAATAATTCAGTTGAGTTGATGGCATTGAGATGTTTGTTAAATTTAGCAAATGAGAGAGGAATTGATTGGTTACAAGTTTATGGGGATTCTCTTCTTGTCATCAACTTAATGAAAGATGATTATCATATTCAAAATGTTAGTCTTGGGCCCCTAAATGATTAGTTAAAATTGATTTCAAGACTATTTCAAAGTATCTCATATACTCACATCTACAGAGAACATAACATTGAGGTTGATGGACTCTCCAAGGAAGGACAATAGATTGAAGTTGGGACTATGGAATTGGAGGAAACTTTAGATGATTTTCTCTCTATATCATCACAACAAATCTTTTGAAGTACAAAGTGAGGGATGTAGATGCCAGTGATTATGATCTTTATGTTGATATAAAGAAGCTTTATCTTTTAGTATGGTTTTTGGCTATGTATAAAGTTCAAGAAATTGGACATAACTTTATGAAATGGCATTTTTATTTTTGTTTAAGTTGCTTACTGCAGGAAAAATGTATTGTCAAAGTTATGCAGAGGTCTTTTTTTTAGAGTCTTAAAGGATATTATGGTTTATGTCAAGTGTTATGAATGCCTAAGAAACATAATCGTCATTTTAGTTATAAACAAAGATTACATTGTTTTTCTTGTAAAAAATGTTTCTCGTGATATGAATAATTATTATAATATTTATAATAATAAGATGTAAAAAATTATATATATATATAGTTTGTATAAATTTTAAATTTATTTTGGAATAAACAAATACATATACTTGTTATGATATTATTATTAATAATAATTATTTTATTATAATATATATTTTATAATAATCCAGGGTCTAAGGACGAATCATTTGGATGAATCATTTTCTCCGAACTTGCTCACTCGTAATATCCATTGCAATTTGGTCATTAATGATCAAGAGAGTAATGCAACTTTGTCATTGATGATCAAGAGAGCAATGGTCCCCTGGAGACTATTGTCTCTAGATTTCATTTTCATGGGACAAATCTTCTTTCATGGTCAGAAACTTCCTAGTCGGGTCCCTTCAGGCCCTTTTCATACCCACATTTGGTCCTTGCATTAAAATGGCCTAAATGGTAGCCTAAGAATTTGTCAATTTAATGGAAAATTACTCAATAACTACATGTGGGTAGGAAATCCTTAAATATTCATGCATCATATTGACTTGCCATATAATTCATATGTATTGACTTGTCAAATAATTCATATGTATTGACTTGCCATATAATTCATATGTTTGATAACTACTCAAAATCTTTCAAATCTCACTACACCAACTAGTTGATAAAGTTGTCGCTTTCTCACTTTCACTATTGTTTTTATCCTTTTTGTTGTTATCCCTCCATGGAAATTCACATCTTTTGCATTCAAGGAAGCCTCCACTTAGTTATAAACAGAGCTTCATGGGTAAAAATTAGCGGTCTCCAATGATTCTCAAAGTTCATGCCCACATGTTTGTATTATGACTTATAGAGATAAATCAAGGTTACAATGTTAGTTTTTTGTCAAACCATAGGGAGACATCTTGAGGAATGAACCCAAAGGATATGGGTTGGTATCATCATTACACATGCTAGGTAACATTATTTATGTATTCATATCCTTAATCAATAAAATATTATATCCCCCCTCCCCCACAATGTCGTGTTAACCATTTATGTTCATGGAAGTGCAATTGAATAATGATTTTAAAATTGGTTTAAGGTTGGTTAGTAAGCATTATTTAACTAATAGTTAATCAATTTTAAGGAAGATAGTTTTTTGGTTGTTTGGTTGTAGGTACACTCGAGGATTCTTGTTGAATACAAGAATCTCCTCCTCCCACTCCTCTAGCTCAATCATTAAAGCGAAGGCTTTTAAGGAGTGATTCTATGTTAGCTCCTTTTCTTCTTTCATTAACCTTGATCATGCATCACACCCCATTGCTTGTTTGGGGAAAACATAGTTTGCATTTGTGGTCACTTGCTTTTGTACCAATCCATTAGTATCACAGGTCTTTGGTTTGCATCATTTATGTTAAAATCCACCCTAATAGAATGACAACTCCATTGGGGATTAGATATTATAAATTTTTCCTTTATAGATTAGTCTTCCTTGTACTTCATGTGCTTTACTTGTCTTTGTTGGTGTGCAGTTAGACCTCTTTGAAGACCCCTTTTAGCGTTTTTTGTTAATTGTGTGTATTTCCTAAAAATTTTAAAATTTTTGGGTTTGTGTAGACCTACACCATTGTTTTTAGTTTCTTCATGCATTTTGTGCAACTTTTGTCTAGTTCCCGTGCACACCTTGTTTTATGTCTACATGTAACTTTTTCTTGTTTTTTACACTAATATATGCAAATTTTCTATTGATTCATGCTCGTTGTACATAATGTTTTCTCTATTACATGCATATGACATGTTTGTGCACCGATTTTGCTTGCTTTTCCACATTACATGCAACATTTCTAGTATTTTACACATGTGTGATTTTGTTTTCCATTTTACAATGTGTTTCTTTGTTTTTTCGATCACAGGACAAAATTTTAAGTGGAATACATATTGGAGTTTCCAAAGTTTTTCATATTGTTGTTTGTTGTTTATTATTGTTGTCTAAGATCAATTTTCTTGCATTTGAAGAAAAGAGAAAGGAGAAATTGTTTTCACATTCTTTCCAATGCCTTTCATTTTAGTGTTTTCTTTTTCAACATTTACTTGATGCTAATACATGTCACTTTTTGCACACAAACATTACTGTATTAAGCAACAATGTTTCAAGATTCACTAGTTCATGACCTATACCTAACATCAATTTTGCAAGACAATGCAAAGAACACATAGCTCAATGGATTTGTTGAGTGATAGACTATAAAATAAATTAGAATAATTAAAAGGAACCAACCATTTTCATATTGTATACACCAACAACAAAGTAGAGCCTTGGGTGTAGGAATGCGGTGGGGGGGTGGAGGGGTTGAAACTCCACAAGGTCATAAATTTGAAAACTATAGTTGTTTTATTGAGACAAACTCCTTCATGGCACTATGTGTAATTGGCCCATCTCTTTCTTAAAAATGGCATGTACAATAGGTGGGGAAATCGTGTAGGGGGGATTTTTACATTTCCCTCCCACTTTCGTATGGTTGACTTAAAGAATGTTCACCCAATGTTGATAATGTACTSAATACCCAAAGTTTGGGGAAATTTCAGTCAGGAAGACCCATAAGGACAATTAATCTCAAGTCACTCACTAAGGTTTAAGTAACTTCGTCCTCGACCATACAGTGTGAACAAACAACTCAATGGATTGTATGTAGGATATCTACATAGGGTACTTATTTGAGGGCTTGTGACAAATATCCTTAGCTTGAAATATTGATCCTTAATGTACCATTGGATTTGATCATCTTTGGATAAATTTGGGGATAATGAAAATATTTTGTATCTTTATCTGTTGGACCCTTGGGATTTAATCCCCCTTGTTTAACTTCATTTGAAAGGTCCATTCTTCCTATTTCCTCGAACTTGATAGTGTGTCTTAGGGTTGTGTTCTTTATTTTTTATTCTTTTATTTAAAAATTTGACATAATTGAAACCTTTAGAAACTTTGAGACTCATAGCACTTATTTGTTAGTGTAATCTATATTTTACACATTGGCTTCAAATACACCGCATGATTCTTATAACCACATCTCCCTCCTTCCACTGTTTTTTAGTTCTTGATCACAGTGAAAAATTTGATTATTATTGATGCATCATGGATGAGGGGGCATCACAAGCGCAATCTAGTACAACATTGAGAGCCTTTGATGGTAGGACTTTTCATCCATAAGTCATCTTATAAAACCTCCTTATTAAACTTGTAGGTCTAAGACGACCTTAGTTGATGTGGGAAGTTATTCATGCTGCCTTCACTATAATGTAATTCTACAAAGGAATCATATGTATTATATGAAAGTGGTTGCATAATTTATTTTTTGAACCACGTAATTCCCTAATAAAGCTCATATTATAATGATAGACCATCCCACTTGTGGCGGATCACATCCAAATCTATATCATGATAAAGTTTTACCTTTCATAGGTGGTGTGTTGTCTTCTTTTCTTTCTATGGATGTTGGCCTCAACCTTCTAAGGACCCATCATCGCTCAAGGCGTATCATGGATCACCCTAACAAGTTCCATATATGCTCACATTTCTTATCTTAACCCTTTCTACCATAGTTAGAACTTTGCTTGGCCCCTTTGTAAATCCTTGTTTTGACATAGTTCTTAAGAATTTTCATATATCATCCCATATAGATAAAGGTGAGACATCTCACTGATTGTGACACAATCATTTATGAGCTACCAACTTATGAGGAATTCCTAAACACCATTTATTCTCTATAGGAATCTCAAGATAATCTATGTTATTGACTTTCTAGGAAATGCCTAATAGTTTGGATTCCTATTTGATTGAGTCTAAAGACTTCATTCCTTCTAGAGATGTTGATTGGTTCAAACACTCTATCCTAGAATGATGTGTTTGAGGAGGGTAACTTGGATAAGAAATTCCAACAATACAACCATTGACATTTCCATTAAACCTAGTGTCATTGAAAATATTTACTTAGATCTATATCGATGCAATGTTCTTAGTCGACCCAAGTAGAGATTACCACATGAAACATGCCAATTTGACCATTCAAAACGAGATGATGAATAAATCAAATGAATCTTATGTTTCACATCGATCGAGAAATATGACAAGTATATAGGTCCCAAATGTTGTTGGATTGAACAATAAAGAGAATGAGCCTAGGAGAGTCATTATTAGGAAAATTTTAGGAAAGCCAACATTGTTTCCCAACAAGAGGATAATTTTATGGCTACCCCACCTACCCCTAAGAATAAGGTTCTAAGAAGTCATGATAAACACATGGACAATATCTACAAAGGTAACAAGGAAACACCTTTCTCATCCTCTTCTTCTTGATTTTCACATTGCCACTAGTCTTGTTGTTTAATAATTACATGGAAAGAAGTGAGGTGCTCTATACTATTGTGATATCATCATTTGCCACCTCATATGCATTGATGCCCTATTGGCCTGATTCAAATACCCTTCCCCTACTTGCATACTCAATCCCCCTTTATTTCTCCTTAGAAATTATTAAGAAACCTCATGTTTTGAGATGTACATGCCCTATCATTTATGCAATGTGAGTACATATGCAAGTTTCTCTTTATCAACACGTGTATACATTTATTTGGCTCAAAAATATATTAATTTTCTAAATTTCGAGCAGGATTTACGGGTTCCTCTAATTCTTAACCCCATATTACCCGTGGATAACTACTCTAACCACTTATTTGGAGTATAAAAAGGAACCAAGGGGTAGATGAGAGAAAAATGATGAGAGCATCATTTTGCTGTTATTTGTTGCTAGAGTCTGCAAGCCCCTTATCCCATGTCAGTGAACTATCCTCTTTAAATTTGGAAACCCATGTTTTTAGTAGTGTTTGCTTCCGTTATCTTGTCAGAAAGAGACCGCTTCTTTTTTTCGGACTTGTTTGAGAGAAGAAGTTGGAGGTTGAGTTGATCTTCATTGGCCTTGGTGGAGGAACCTAGATGTTGGTTCCAGAACAACGCCGGAGTGGTTACAGGTTGTAATATTCCTTAATTTTGTTGTTAAATCAATAAAGAGTTCTCTTTCCCATCCAACTTTGTGTTTAGTTTATGATCGTTACATTTGAGCATTTAATTATCTAGTGGATTGGATTTTAGTTAGCATATTTGAAAGTTACTTATGTTATAACTACCGATCTTACAATTATCTTCCACCTTGTGTGCAGTCGGTTGGAGAAAGTGTTGGACTTTAACATTGGAGCAAAGTTTCAAGCTAGGGATCTACATCAAACGATTGGGTCCAAGTTTATCTCCTTCATTCTTATCATAAGTAAGTAATTAGTTAGTTACTATTTGCTTGACTATCTTTTTGGGATTGAGTTAGGTCTTTTGGTCAATCACTCTGTTGTGGTTGTAACCCAAAACCATACGGGTACATTATCCATCAACATAATTGGTGATTCCACTAGGGAGAGTCTCCTTTTGGGTTGGTTTAAGAGCTTGCTTTTTGCTTTCTATGGTTTTTTGGATTTCTTTTTGTTTATGCTTTTGCATTTAGTGTTTCAAAACCCTAGCCTTCAATTTCAGGATTTAGACCTAGGGATTTTCAATTTTTCTTGGGTTCCTAGGGTGTATATGCTCTATTATTTGACAATAGAATCATACAAATGCTTCCTATTGAAGAGTAATGTGTGCATACACATTCCCTTTAGTGAGGACAAGAGCATATAACTCATGTTTTTGCCCATTGAAAGTGTTTTTTTTTTTTAAATTATGGGTCATATACACTCCCTATGGAAGGATTAGGTGCATATATATGCTCCCTGTAGAAGGATTACGTGCATATATAATTTTATGTATGCCTCCTATAGTGGGAACACGGGTGTATGGCTTATGGGAGGTGATTTTTCCCTCTATTTTTCAACCTTTTAAAGCCTTGTTTTAGCTTTTTGGGGGGTCTTTTGGACTCTATTGGTTCCTAAAACTTCTTGTTGGCTATAGAAAGTTAGTAAAGTCTTAAAATTGAAAAGAAAACAATGTTTGATTCTTGTTTGATGCTTCTTTGGGTTTTTTCTGGGATTGCATAACTATAAGACAAGTCTTGTTCTTAGGGTCTCAATTTCGTGGTGGCTATTACAGTCGTACCTGAAACTTGAGTTTGTATCTGAGTTCAATTCTTTTCTTTTGTGCTTTCTTCTTTTTTTTCAAACATAAAAAGAAATTTTTTCTTCCTTTTAGCATCTTTTGGTCAATTTTACTTTAGTAGCAAGAAAAGACAAAATCTAGTTTGTTGTTAGATAGGTCTCTTTTTTGTTGTTGTGTTGTTTGCATTTATATTTGAAAAAGAAAAATATCTTAGTATAGAAAATTGTTTTTCTTCTCATCTTAAAAAGCATTTCAAAGGAAAAAGAACAAAGAACACTATTTTGTTTACTTCTTTTGCTTTTCTCGCAATTTAGGAAAAAGTTGCATTGTGCATTTTGCATCAAAAAGAGAAAAAAATTGCATTTCAAGGTCTAAAAGATTGCATTTCAAGGTCTAAAAGATTGTTCATGGATTTTCCTTGCTTGAAACTATTTTTCATTGTAGAATTAGTGTGAAGTTTCCTTTTCCACTATTCTTATAAGTTTCATTTTGTAATAGTCTCAAACAACATAAATTGGCACTTCCATACCCTTTGAGTAAGAACAACCGCTAAAAATAAATGCTAAATTAAAATTTACTAGACTTTTTGTTTCTAAGGTTCATCAACTAGTCTAGGCTAGGGCCTTGTGTTGCGCCTCTT
>ML803993.1:135812-167610 GCA_009831015.1 Picea engelmannii | reverse complement strand
TCGGAACTTGAGTCGCAGCTTGAGGAAGCGCTTCTGCAGTGTTCTACGGCAGTTGAAGGGGACGTCTGCACAGAAACGGACGTGACACAGCACTCTACAGGTAAATCCGAAAGAAAATCTCGGTTTTTAGGTTTAATATGCGCTAGTTTAGTCACTTCGAGTGTGCAATCTTCAATCTCGTTAAGGTTTTGGTTTTCTTTGTCTGTTAATTGTCTCAAATGGGAGAGGGGGAAATGATACTGTTAAGAGTGATTTTAGCCTTTGAAGTTTAATTATCATTAGGGTTTGACCTGTGTTTGTTTTCATTTACAGACGCGAAGTTTAATTATCATTAGGGTTTGACCTGTGTTTGTTTTCATTTACAGACGCGAATGAGAGAGAGAAGGAAGTTGTGCTGCTGAGATCTCTGAACGGAAAGCCCTGCAAGCCGAAATTTGAAGCGAAGCACCTCGAGAAGCCTCCTCATATCGTTAATGTCAAAACCAGCCCCCGCTGGATCCATCAGCCGAGGTAGGAAGATAGTTCGTAGTTTCTTGGGCTTCTGTCACATGGTGTACCTGTATCCGGATTTGGTAGGGTGTATTTGTTTTTCTTTCGTGCGGGGGGAGTTGGTGAACGGGAAGCAACGGCTTTTGTCCGCATAATGAACAGTCATTTGAATGTCGTCTCGTGTGGATAAGCACAACCATCACCACGGTCATATGTAATTAGTTCTCTGTATATTTTGTCACTTTCTGTGTATTTCTGAACTATTTGAAATTCTCATCATGCGACTTGCATACAGTCAAAGAAAATGAAGAAATGGAAACTTTAATTGCACGCCTGTGATTTTCTAACTTTTTTAATTTCAGTCTTCCACGCAAAGTCAGTAAGCGTTATCTATAATAGTATCTTTATTGCACTTTTTATTTTTTAATGTGTTATTTGCTATTATTTTAATTTTTTTAGACATTAATTTTATTTAAAAATACAAGTGTGAGAACAAAAACAAAATACAACTATAAAATGTGACATATTTTGGACAGTTATCTCTTTCCGTGTGTAATAATTAAGGATCGTCATTTTCTAATTTTACTATGATTTATGTTGGTCTTTTTTATAATTATGCCTGTTATTTGGATCTGCTGCTTTTTTTCTTTTTCTAATTTGCTAATTTTAGGATGATTTATGTTGTTTTTGGCATTTATTTATTTAAATGTTTAGGGTAATGTTTTATTGTTTTTTAAATTAAGAAAGTAAAATTTTGAGAAATGTAAATACAATAACAAAATTTTGTACATTTTATAATTTACGGGTTGGAAGTTTTAAATTTCAAGATTCACGGTTTATAATTTGAAGACGATTTAAAATTAAATGTTTTTATTTTTATTTTTTATTATTTATTTATTTAATCTTCTAATTTTACACTTAATTAATTTATAAAAAATGATTTTTTTATTTTATTTTAAATTATATGTTTTTAAACGATTATTCAATTCTCTATTATTATTTATTAAACATTCTTTTTAATTTTAAACGATTATTCATTTCTCTATTATTTTTTATTTCACATTCTTTTTAAATTTCCATTTTTAAATTTTCAGTTTTCCTTCCAAAGTTTCTATCTCTATTATTATTTATTAAACATTCTTTTTAATTTTAAACGATTATTCATTTCTCTATTATTTTTTATTTCACGTTCTTTTTAAATTTCCATTTTTAAATTTTCAGTTTTAAATTTTCAGTTTTCCTTCCAAAGTTTCTATCCAAGAATTTCGGGACCACTTTCTATTGAGAGTAATTTGTTATTTTCACATGAAGCACGAAAGGAAAGGTATCAAAATTCTATATTATTTTAATTTTTAAGGTTAATAATAAGTTTACGAATAGAAAAGTTATTACAAAGGGATGTAGAGAAAAAGATAATGTGTCGTATAAACATTCCATTTTTTGAGCCAGAAATTTATAAGAAGGGTGGAAAGTGTGAACCTTCTACTTTTTGAGTTAAAAATTAAAAATATAGAAGGTTAAAATTGTAACTTGAATACATACATTGTTAAATTGCAATTTCACCCATAACTACATTGCTAGATTATGGTGATATTTGTTTGAAAAATTTCAAATATTCACTATATTATAGTGATTGCAATTTCATCCATAATTTGAATACATACATTGTTAAATTGCAATTTCACCCATAATTTGAATACATACATCGTTAAATTGCAATTTCACCCATAACTACATTGCTAAATTATGGTGATATTTGTTTGTTAAATTGCAATTTCACCCATAATTTGAATACATACATTGTTAAATTGCAATTTCACCCATAACTACATTGCTAAATTATGGTGATATTTGTTTGAAAAAGTTCAAAAATTCACATTGCTAGATTATGGTGATATTTGTTTGAAAAAGTTCAAAAATTCACTATATTATAGTGATTGCAATTTCACCCATAATTTGAATACATACATTGTTAAATTGCAATTTCACCCATAACTACATTGCTAAATTATGGTGATATTTGTTTGAAAAAGTTCAAAAATTCACTATATTATAGTGATTGCAATTTCACCCATAACTACATTGCTAGATTATGATATTTGTTTGAAAAACTTCAAAAAATTCATCGATTATGGTGATTGCAATTTCATTCATAACTACATTGCTATTTTTAAAAAATTGCACATTAAGGTGATTGTAATTTTACTCATAACTACATTGCCAGATTATAGCAATTTCATTCATAACTACATTGCTATTTTTTTTTAAAATTGCACATTAAGGTGATTGCAATTTTACTCATAACTACATTGCCAGATTATAGTGATATTTGTTTAAAAAAGTTAAAAAAATTTGAATTTTGATATTTTAATATTTTTGGAATTTCGTAGAATTTGGAGAACTTGGAATATGTGGAATTTGGAGCACATGAGGTTTGTGAGATGATTTTCCAAGTAGTAAAAGAGTCTATGTTAATAGATCCCAAGTGAAATCGTTTGATCCAATGTGAAATAGATATTATATTGATTATTAAAACTAAACTGTCTATGTTAATGGATCCCAAAGAAATCAATGTGAAATAGATATTATATTGATTATTAAAATAGGAGAGCATAAATAATTGACGCTCTTGACATAAAACATATTATGTATTTAAGTTTGGACCTTAACCTAAAAGACATTACCAACAAATAAACAAATAATATACTTGTGTTAGCATATTCAATATTCAGGAATTGAATAAGGTTTACCAAGACACTCGTTAGAATTACAAATAATATACTTGTGTTAGCATATTCAATATTCAGGAATTGAATAAGGTTTACCAAGACACTCGTTAGAATTACAGAGACCGAACAATTGTGCATTACATGAATGAATATTACAAACATAACCCACATAGCCCAAAACTCTACATTGGATTCTATCTATTCACATTAATATTCATACATTTAAATTACAATGTTACTTTTTTCAGCATAAGAAATTATTTAATTATGTTGAAAATATAATGTGTTCTCACAATTACAACACGAAGAAAGAGAATATTCTGGTGGGTAATTCTATCTCCTACATTTGGTCAACCATCTAGAATGTAAGCAGAGAAACAAAGCAATGAGAAAAAGTAAATCAGATTCCACGAGGGAACAAAAAGCTGAAAACAAATGTGCTAGTAAGATAGTAATTTTGAAAAGTGGACAGACTGGTGCCTTAAGTTCTAGAATATTTTGGTGCCAGTGGTTATAAGTAATCAGACCTGTTTGTTTTTGAAGTGCTTTCTTAGATAGTACTCTGCTTCCCTATTGAGTTCTCGGGAGGTATGAGAAGATGAGCTTCTTGAAATGGTGTTGAAGTACTTTGATTCGGTCTTTGTCTAGGCCATGAGGGCAATTGAATGGAGCTCGCCGATGTGGTTCAACCAATCAATGATAACTCTGGAGTCGTCGATCAATTGTAGGTTTTCAATGTTTAGTCTTGTGGCCAAGTGAAGAGTAGCCCAGGCACCCAAGAGCTTCGACCTTGTGTTGGTGTTTGGGCCACAACAGAAAATCTATCTAAAAAATGAGTTTATCTGTTCTAATCAGGCCACTTGCACCACACAATGTTACACTGTGTTGAGCTGCACCATCAAACCGGCCTGTAGGTGTGTCCTTTGTAATGTTAGGGTTGATTATTGTCTTTTTTTTTTCAATTGCTGGATGGATGTCTTTCCAATTTTGGTACAAGCCAAGAGTTTTATAAGACACATTGTTAACTGTGGGGGAAATATTGTCGAAAATCTTATTGTTTTTGGCCATCCATATAAACCAATTAACCAAGAGTGGAAGTAGTTTGACGTTGTGCTCATTGGATGTCCAATGGGCAAGACAGGTAGATAATGAGGTCCCAATCCAGGTTGTGGTTATGTGATGGTCAATTGTAGTCTTATCCCAGAGTTGGCGAGTGAAAAGACACTTTGTGAAGAGATGTTGAATAGTTTATGCATCCATGTAGCAAAGCTGGGATATGTTGGGGTCAATGCAACCTTTCCTTTGGAGGTTATCCCAGGTGGGGATTTTATTTTCATTTGCTAACCAATTAAAGAGCTTGATCTTTAGTGGAAGTTCCCAGGTCCAGAGTTGCTTGCGCCAACTAGAGATATTTTTGTGCCAAGTGGTATTAATGATCGTTGTGTATAAATTTTTTATTATGATGAGGCTTGATCTCTCTCTGTGTTTGCCCATAGGAAGTGATCCTTTGCTTCTTGTAGATATATACCCGCATGGTTGAGCTTCGGGCGATATTTGTCCCACTCCTCTGCCAGCTCGAGTGATAGAGCCGAATCGTGGCCCGATTTCCAACCACTTGTCGAGATGCCATGATCATTGTAGTGCATTGCTTGGTAAAGGAAGTGGCTGCTATTTGCATTCAATTGCGCAATTAAAGGAGGTGAGAAGATGGATGCAGGCAGAGTCCAACAATAATATCCTTCCCGTGGCTGGACCCTCACATCCAACATAACCATCTTTGAATCCAGTGCGTCGATTTAGCTAGATTCCTCCAAGTCTGGGACACAGTGCTTGTGTGAGTAGAGCCAGTGCGTAGCTAGGAAGCAACGGAGATATAAGGCAAATATTTGTCTTTAATTACAGAGCTCCAGAGGTCAGTGGTGGTCAATGCGTGCCAGAGAGAATTGGTAGCTAGGGCTTTGTTAAAATTAAAAATGTTTCTAATTTCCCATCCACCCTTGAATTTCGGAGTTGCCAGTGTTTTCCAGTTACACAGATGCAGCTTGTATTGGTTCATATTGCTTGACCAGAGAAAATTAAAGGTGATTTTTCTAAGCTTATCCAGGATTGGTGAGGGAATAGCAGCGAGTGCCATCCAATAAACCGGTTGTTCTTTGAGGGCAACGTTAATGAGAGTACAACGACCTCCAATTGAGAGCCCTCTGTTACACCAGTGGCCTATTTTTTTTTCCACCTTTGAAATGAGCCACTCCCAGTTTGTTGTCTTGTAGTGTGTAGCTTTGATGAAATAACCAAGGTAATGGAGGCCATGTGAGAGGTGAATGAAGGTATGTGGAAAGATGCCCTTCAGATGCTCCAAATCTTGTTCCTGTATGTTGGTATGATGGAGAGTAGATTTTGACCAATTGATTAGTAAGCCAGTAGCAAAGCAAAACCTCTTCAAGATGCCATCGATTTCCCTCCATTCAAGTGGACTGTCATTTGACATTATGAGAATGTCATCAGCGAAGAGGTGGTGTAGGATTTTGACCAGCTTGGAAACCTTAATCCCAATAATTCTGCGCTCTGCTTAGTTTTTTTTGAGGAGGTGACTTCAGCGTTCCATGACCCTTTAAGAAACCAAGTTGTTCCCTGTCTGAGAGCGTGAGAGAATGGGTTTGACTCTGTTTACGATGATTTTAGATATGAGCTTGTAGCAAAGATTGCAAAGTGCAATCGGTTTATAATCGACAAAATAAGTTGGGTGGTTTGCTTTTAGAATAATTGTCAAGAAAGTGGAGTTAAGAGCCCCATAGATCTTACCATGGAGTCTGGAATCTTCCACTAGCTCTAGAAGCTCCGTGCCCACCAGATCGAAGAAGTGTAAGTAGAACTCAATTGTCCAATGGTCTGGGCCTGGGCTTTTATCTTTTGAGAAGGATTTAAGCGCAGAGAGTACCTCTAGTATTGTGCAAAAGCTGTCCAAGTTCAAAGAATCCTCAGTTGTGACAGAGCGAGGATAGAGTTGAGCCACCAAGACAAGTGCTTGTAGATGAGCTTGTGGTCTGGCTTCATAAAATGATTTGAAATAGCTGGAAGTTGTTGTCTTAATGGCTTGCTGTCCACTATGTTTAGTGCCTGAAACATCAATAATATCCCAGATGTGTTTTTTTGTCCCTGCACGAGTTGGTGAATCGATGATAAAATTTGTTGTTGAGATCTCCGCATTTAATCCAATTTGCTCTACCACGTTGTCTCTAGAGGGCTTCATTAGCCAACAAAATCTTGTTTCTTTTGAATTCTAGTTGCTTTGATTTTAGATGTTTCATTTTCCAAATGAAACGTTGTTGTATACCTGATTCACGCTGGAATGTAGGGTCTTTCCAGACATAGTTAACAATCGCAGAAAAATCTTTTTCAAGGAGCCAACATGAATTCAATTTAAAGGGATATGATATGCATACCGCTGGTGTGCCGAACTGAAGAACAATAGGTGCGTGGTCTGACAGATATGGAGTATTTACCCAGGATCTAATCCTACCTTCAGTTGAAACAAGACTTTCAGATAGAATGAATCGATCTAGCCGCTTAGCAATAGCCTCTGATCCCACTCTGCCATTTCTCCAAGTAGGTGTCAAGACGTCCAAGTGAAAGTCAATCAAGTGGTGCAATTGAAAGAGTGAGTTGAAAAAGTCAGCCAATGGTCTTGTATGACCGAGGCTCCCCAAATTTCGCCAAAACTTGTGGTAAAATTCAAATCCCCAGCTATGATGAGATTCGTGAGATCAAACAAACCTCGAGACTCCACTTTATCCCAAAATAACTATCTGTTTTGGTAGGGTCCATATGAGTTGAGTAAGATGATCTGAAGATTGTTCCAAAGGCAGGTTCCAGATAACATAATACCACCACAGCGCAGAGAGGGTGTTAATTCAAATTTTGAAGGGTCCAAAGAAGCAGCTAAACCCCTAGAGTGTCCCAACGAGTTTATAGAGCAGGTAAGCCAGTCAAGTTTGAATTTATTTAAGAAAGTTTTGGCTTTCTGTCCATCGACCAAGGTTCCCTGAATGAAAATAATGTCCGGAGAAGTCCGTAAGAGCAGTCTTCTGAAGACGAAGGATTTAAGGGGTCCCCCCACCCCTCTGATGTCGAGGGAGAGCAAGATCATTATTTATTTCTCGCTTGGGCTTTCATGCCTCTAAGTGCCCCACTGTCAGTTTGTTGAGTTTGTGTAATAGTAGAAGATGATTGAGAAGGCCCCTCTTTGCGGCGAGCACTTCTATTTTTGATAGGAGAGTGTTCATAAGCAATCCCTCTAGACCAGGTATGTGCTTTTCCCTGGTCCAGACCTGTAGTTATCCCGTGTCCTGGAGTTCCTTCCTTGAGGTCTGGAAAATGCACTGACTTCCCCAGAGAAGTTGGTAAGGGGGAAGGAGAGAGAACTTATTTGTATGAGGGAAGAAGTGTATCTAGCACCTCCCTGAGAGTGTAATCTTACTTATATAAGAAGCATTCATTCATTACATTGCTAATGGAAAGAAATACCAATTCGAGTCTTGTGCTTTTATTAATCATCCACATATAGACATTCAGAGATATAAAGTATAAAGGGTTGTAGTTTTCTCAAAGACTCTTTGAACTCGAACTAAAGACCAAAGAACTCAATTTCTCAAAGACTCGTTGAACTTGAACCAAAGACCAAAGAACTCGAATCTAGATCTGCTTTCTCTCTCATATTACGTTAGGAAGATTGTCTCATTCACAATAACAATAACAATCCAAGAACTAAAACCACAATGAGCCAATGAACTCTCAATTGGTTCGTGTGCATTCATTTTATCTCTCCATGAAAATGACAATGATAACAACTTTGCCAGTGCACTAACAACCTCAAGCACAACCAATCGGTTTAGTTACAAAATTGATTACTAATCATTACAATTGATTTTTGATCATTGGATATGCACGTGTAATTTTTTATAAGTCCTTGTGCGGTACCACACAATTGGTCACTAATCATTACAATTGATTTTTGATGACTAGATATGCACATGTAATTTCATATAAGTCCATATGCAGTACCAAAATTGGTGCATGTTACCAAATGGTTGGTGTAGGTGTAGTAGAGACTAGCCAACGTGCGTTGAATATTGGTGTTATGCGGTACAAAACTTGTGGCGTTGATGTGCGCATTACAAAACTTGTGGCGCTGGTATGCAGAGTCTTGTCCAACTATGGTGCCGATAGGGCCTTGACACTATTAGTTGGCTCACCCTTGAGCTAACAAACCTCATTGTAGTGAGACAGAGGTGACAGATGGTAACTTCTGCATGAACTAGGCGATGAAGATTTGGAACTTTGAGTTGAATTGATCAAATGACTTTAGTAGTTCCTTCATATTTTAGCAAAATTTATTGATCTTTGATGGTGTAGTGGACTCGGGGGTAGGCTTGATCTGTGTGCCCAACTCGATTATTGGGGTCGCCTTTGCCTGCACATCTGCGAACACGTAGTAGTGCTGCTTGGTTTGTTCTTGTGCTTCCAACACGACGACAATTAACACTAGTTGTAATGATTAGTTGGGGCTGACATATCCGTAATTGCTGCAACCTTTCCTTGATTCACTAACAAGCATTCATTGTGCACATGTCCTAATAGAGTTCCAAATGGTGTACAACATAAGCACTTTTTAGGATTTAAGGATATTTATAAATATGTGCATTTGTCCAACATCAACCACAATATTTGTATTTGTTCTTTGAGCAAGCTAAACATCATTCAATCATCTAAATAGACTTCCAAAAACTTGTGCATGAATCCCCAACACTCGGACCAACAATTGGTTTCGTTGTTGTGACTTGAAGATTTTGCGTTGCATGTTGGAGTAAGGACATGACATAGAATCTTTCAAGGAAAGGTAGAAAAGTCGATATCTGAAAAAGAAGACGAATTCGCACAACGGGAGACCAAAAATTTGCAAATCAACTTCGAACAATGGAAACCAAAGTACATATATTCAGATTTGCATGAGATTTTCTTTGCCGAGTTTTCTTGTTTATTGAATGAATGGGTAATGGTGCAATGGTAGCCTTAAATACATGTGTGAGTCATTTCCATCCATTATGTTCTCTCTCCTCGCAGTGCAATCGAATCTGCACTCGTCGTTAATAATCTAGGAGGATTCAATAATCAAAACGTTCACAGAGGTCTAGGAAGTGCTCTAGATGCTCACAGAGGTCCAAAGTGATTAAAAAATGCTCAAAATTTGAGCATCTCAAATGTTCTCGAAAAAGAGATCATTATGTAGAGCTTGATGATATATTTCCAACGATGCAAAAATTGCCTCAAACAAAGTTCATATGCAAAATATATGGTTGGTCAAAGTTCAGGTCAAACAGTGCAAAAAGTCAAAGTCAAAAGTGACACGTGTTACCACTGAAAGGGTGACACGTGGCACAACTGTACGCCCGTACGATGATGATGTGACTACACCATGGAGCACCACGTGGCACATCGTACATCGAATCAAGCGAGGACTTGGCGGTCTGTATTGTTAATATTATGGTAGCTTCGGGAGGTATGAGCCTCTATTGTGACCTATGACGAGATTAGAATATTCCAGAAGGAAGCAAAGAAGTAAAATAAACCCTAGACGAGATGTCGGCTGCAGAAATATAATTAATATGAATTAATTAGTACCCAGAAGGAGAAGTCGGCCCCAATAAGTCTGCCAAAACCACTATAAAAACAGGGCGCCAGTTCTCATTATACACATTCTCAGAATTGCATAGAGCCAGTTGTGCGCAAGTTTTTGGGGAAGAGTGTTGCACCAGTTTCTAGGTGGGACTATCTGATCAACTTTGGTTACTTTTCTTGCCTGGTGCATTAGCCTTGTTTGGCTATTGATTGCTACCAATATTCTTCTCTGTCAAGGTCAAGGTGCTCGGAGGGTGGCTTCAACCTATGGTTGGGTGACAAGGGTATTGTCAATGGTAAAACAAGCACAATCTTTCATATTCTAACAGGGTATGGGCCCACACCTCCTTCATTTAGTCTAAACGATGGAAGGAAGCATAGCCGCTAGGATATTGAGCTCGCTGAGGAACTACCGCTAGAGTTACTAGCAAGAGCATCTTCCAAAGACACTGCCGCTAGGGTTACTAGCATAAGCAATTGGAGAAACCCTAATCTCAGATCCAACACTTTGCGATGGAGCATCTCGCTCAAAAGGAAGATATTCAGATGCGCCCTAACTCAACGCACCTCTTGGCTCTCTCAGAAGATAGAAACGACGAAGTTGAAGTTTTGGATCAAGGCATGACCAGTTACCAATCAACCGAAGACATGAGTGAAACTATCAGTCTTTTACATTACTCATCACTTACCGGAATGATTGAAGATGACATGTGGATAATCGATAGTGGAGCTTCTAGGCACATGACGGGAGATCAAACCAGAGTCTCAAATCTAAATGAGAAGAAGACCTTGTACAAGGTAGAGCTTGGAGACAAAACCACTTACCCTGTGGAAGGATTTGGACAAGCCTCCATCAAAATGAAAACAGGTAACTATGTTCACTTAAGCAATGTTTTATATGTACCTGGTTTAGAAAAGAATCTTCTATCGATATCTTGCCTAGAAGAAAAATGAAACATAATAGCTTTCGTGGATGGAAAAGTGTTATCTTGGCATAAAGACTCCAGCATAGAGAATGTTAGGGTTATTGGAAGTTGTGAAGGAAATTTATATAGACTACTAGAACATAATGAAGAAGTTCTCATACATAATGAAGTCAACCCTAATGAGCTTTGGCATAGAAGGTACGCTCACATCAACTATCAAGCATTACCTTTTTTCTGAAAGATGGTTGAAGGAATACCAGAATTGAAATCTACACATGAAGGAATCTGCAAGGGATGTGCCCTTGGGAAGAATATCAAAAAACCATTCCCAAACAACAACAACAGATCTAAGGAGATTCTAGATCTGATATACTCAGATGTTTGCGGTCCGATGCCAGTGAAATCTCTAGGAGGATCTTCTTACTACGTAATCTTCATAAACGACTATTCAATAAAGACTTGGTTATATCTACTCAAGACAAAAGATGAAGTATTCGACAAGTTTCAAGAATTCAAAGCAGATATAGAAAATCTCACGAATAAGAAGATCAAGACGCTAAGAACCGATAATGGCGGAGAATACACATCAAAGGAATTCATTGCATTCTCCAAATCGACAAGGATTAGGAGGGAGCTGACTGTTCCTCATAATCCTCAAGAAAATGGTGTAGCAGAAAGAAAGAACAGATCTATCGAAGAAACTGTAAAAACCTTACTAAATGATCAAGGTCTATCCATGTTCTTATGGGGAGAAGCAACAATGACAACAATATATGTGTAGAACAAAAGTCCTCATCGTATATTGAAGGACATGACACCAGAAGAAGCCTTCTCAGGAAAGAAACCTAATGTGGTAAATCTAAGAATATTTAGATGCCCTGTTTACTCTCACATTCCCAAGGACGAGGAATAAACTAGAACCTTCAGGAAAGAAAGGGATATTCGTGGGATACAATGATTCATCCAAAGCTTATAGAATATATATTCCAGAACAACACAAGATCAAAGTCAGCAGAGACGTAACATTCAATGAGAAGATGGCCTTCAAGAAATCCATAGAAGAAAATATAGAAGAAGAGATTGAAGAACTTAACGAAGAAAGCACATAAAATGTAAATGACAAAAAATGAACTACCTGATCATCCTATGGAGCCATGTGAAAACATTGATTCAAATATCGTACCCAAGACCAAGAAAATACCAGCTTGGCTTGAAGCTACCTTACAAGACACAGAAAGACTCAAGGTTCTAGAAGGGACATTCATAAAGAGTAAAAGACCTAAAAGATTCTCAAGTTATGCAGCATACATGACGAAGCTTCTAGATGAAGAACCTACCACATTTGAAGAAATAGTTCAAAAGGAACAATGGAAATAAGCTATGACGGAAGAGCATCAATCCATTATGAAAAATGAGGTATGGTAAATCGTACCCAGACCTAAAGAAAAATCAGTGGTAACCTCAAAATGGGTGTACAAGATCAAACATGCAGCAGACGGAAGCGTGGATAAATACAAGGCAAGATTCGTAGCTACAAGGTTCTCCCAGAAGGAGGGAGAAGATTATGACGAAATCTTTTCTCCGGTGGCTAGATATACTTCCATCAGAGCTATCATATCTCTTGCCGCTTCCATGGGATGGAACTTACATCAGATGGATGTAAAGACAACTTTCCTCAATGGAGCTATTGAAGAAGATGTATATATTGAACAACCTCAAGGGTTTGAGGTACATTCCAAAGACACTCACGTCTGCATATTGAAGAAAGATCTATATGGAATCAAGCAAGCTCCAAGGGCTTGGTATGCCAGAATGGACAACTATCTAACGAGACTTGGTTTCTCCAAGAGTCATGCAGATCCAAACCTTTACTATAAAGTCGTAGAAAATGCACCTGTAATCCTACTACTATATGTTGACAATCTATTCATAACAAGGGAAGAGTCTCTCATTATTCAGTGCAAGAAGGAATTAGCTTTTGAATTTGATATGAAAGATCTAGGTCTCATGCATTATTACTTGGGACTAGAGGTATGGCAAAAGCGTGGTGAAGTATTCCTTGGACAAGGAAAGTACGCAATAAGGATCCTTCAGAAATTTGAAATGATGGATTGTAAGTCCATGGACACTCCTATGAATGCGGATATAAAAAAAGTGAAAGTTCCAGATTCTGATCCAATAGATCCATATCTATATCGACAACTAATTGGGTCATTGATGTATTTGGTAAATACTCGACTAGACATTTGCTTTGTCGTGAATACACTAAGCCAATTCTAGGTGGAACCAAGACATGAGCATTGGATAGCTGCAAAACATGTATTAAGATATATTCGTGGAACAATAAACTATGGTTTGAGATATATCGCATCCAACAATATACAACTTCATGGATTCACAGACTCATATTGGGTAGGAAGTGCATAAGACATATAGAGCACTTCAGGTATGTGTTTCAGCTTGGCCTCCACTATGATATCTTAGGGCAGCAGGAAACGGAAGTCTGTCACACTCAGCACAACAGAAGCAGAGTATATGGCAACATGTGAAGCATGCACTGAAGCAATATGATTAAGGAAGTTAATCTCTGATTTATTTGATCAGATTCCATAATTGACCATAATATATTGTGATAATCAGAGTTGTATAAGATTATCAGAACAACTCGTGTTTCATGAAAGGTCGAAACACATTGAGATCAAATACTACTTTATTCGAGATAAAGTCCAGGAAGGAGAGGTAAAGCTCGAATATATCCTCACTGACGAGCAGACAACAAACATTCTGACAAAACCTCTATCTAGAATAAAGTTTTCATATTTCCGAGAGAAGATGGGGATCGTGGAAATAACTCCCTTAGCTAAAAGGGAAGACTCTCCAGGTTAGGAGGGAGAACTTAAAAATATTATTGAAACATTTATCCTTCTGATTGAAAAATAGTCCAGATTGGACAGATTCTTTCCTGTTCGGAAAGTGGATTGAGATTTCTGACGGACAACAATTTCCCATTGTGGTTAACATGAGAAATGGTTTAGATTGCTAATGTATCATAGACATCGACTTCCCATTGTGGTTAACATGGGGAGTGGTCTAGGGAAGTCTCTCTTCTTGAGGGTTACTCAAGAAGATTGGCCCGCCTCGCCGGACAACGATTTCTCATTGTGGTTAACATGAGGAATGGTCCATTTTGGAGGTTGATACAAGACAATCTTTTCCTCTTGTGGTTAATAGAGGAACTGGTCCGGACAGTCATTCCTTAGGGTTTATACATTCTCTCCAGGGTGCACTTTGATTTGTGTAGGAGGAATGGCCCAAGGCAGGGAATGGTCCAGGCTCAACAATCAAGGACATTTCTTAGGGTTTATACATTCTCTCCAAGGTGCACTTTGATTAGTGTAGGAAGAATGGCACAGGGTGGGGAATGGTCCAGGTTCAGAAGACATGATAGTTATTCTTCCTTGCTTGAGAAGAATAGTCTAGATATCTCATTGTTATACTCTGATGGTAGATATTCTTTCATATCTCACAGACGTGAGTGAAAGATTGGCCCAGATGATTCATTATATTTTAACAATATTTTCTGTGCAGGTTGGCATCAGATGATTGTTATGGAGACTACCTATCTCCATACAATAGAGATATACTACTGTGGTGGATTTGTTCCACTGTTTGTGGCTATGTGTCACAGTTTGAGTAGTTGCGTACTACCATGGATAAACACATGTGTGTTCTATCAATTGATATTATACCAATTGTCATAGGAGATTATCCAGTTGGATAATAATGATGGTGCTCGTGATACTACCAATTGAATGGTCTGTTTGTGCTCAAGACGATACCTCCTTAGCTAGGAGGGAGTGTTAATATTATGGTATCTTTGGGAGGTATGAACCTCTATTGTGATCTATGATGAGATTAGAATATTCCGGAAGGAAGCAAATAAGTAAAAGAAACTCTAGACGAGATGTTGGCTGCAGAAATATAACTAATATGAATTAATTAGTACCCAGAAGGAGAATTTGGCCCCAATAAGTCTGCCAGAACCACTTATATAAATACAGGGTGCCAGTTTTTATTATACACATTCTCATAATTGTAGAGAGCCAATTGTGCACACTGCAGTTGGCAGTTTTGTGCGCAATTTTCTGGGGAAGAGTGTTGCGCCAGTTTTTGGGTGGGACTATTTGATCAGCTTTGGTTACTTTTCTTGCCTGGTGCATTAGCCTTGCTTGGCTATTGATTGCTACCAATATTCTTCTCTGTCAAGGTCAAGGTGCTCGGAGGATGGCTTTGGCCTATGGTTGGGTGACAAGGGTATTGTCAATGGTAAAACGAGCACAATATTTCATATTCTAACACATACATACAAGTGGACCAATTATATCTTGACACGTGGCCTTGATAGACCAATGAGACGCTTCCATGTGGCAGCCTCCCATTGACCATTTATGGATAAGGGTGTTCAAATTTTTTTTGAGAGCCTAGAGGATTGACCCAGTGTCTCTTACACAATCTCCCAACGACCTCACCATTACACCATGCATTTGGTTCTTAACTGTAAAGGGCACTGTTTATATTTGAAATCGTTGTACTATTATAATGGCCAAAAAAAGGGCCAAGGGTTAAGCCCTCGACCCTTGGCATATGTAGTATCCAATGTAATCGTAGCTCGAAGCGCAAGGCATTAAAAAATACCAACAAACCATTTAATATATGGTTTAATATATATGCAACAAAACACCGTAACATATGACAAGGTTGATGGGATTTGACCCCACGACCTGCCATACCATATACCAATGCTTTAACCATTGCGCCAAAGGCACATTTTATTACGGAACCCTGCCAACACACATTAAATGTTTTCCCTAAGGTTGTGGTTGGAGGTTAGGGTCCCTGCCTTATTTAATGGGCATGTGGATTGAGGCAAGGAGACATTGTAAAGTATGACTTAGTCTTGAAGTTTGTGCCAAAGAGGTATCAAGACTTGGAGATTGCACCGTAATGCATGTCGAGAGGTTTTTTGAGGAAATTATATGAATTTTATATTAATTTTTCTCGAAATTTCGCAAGGAATTCAATGGTGTACTTTGTTTATGAGTTTGAGCAACATGTAAAGAGGTCATTGTAAAACACAAACATTTGATCATTAATAAAGAGATATCTATTGAAAGAAGCCCCAGAGACGTAGCCCAAATTGGGTGAACTCCGTTAAGAAACTTTGTGTATTTAACTTATTATTGTTCTATTTCCCTCAATTATTTGCAAATTGTTTCTCATTAAAGTGAATTTGGATAGATAAGTAATGTCACATGTATTTTTGCAAATAGTTAAACGATCAATATTATTTCAAAATCAAGTTAGATGTTTATGTGAATTAAATAATAATTAACGTCTAAAGATTTTTTGGATCAAGTTGGTATCAGAGTCCAGGTTTTGACAAGTGGTTGCAAGTGAATGCTTACAAGGTCCAAATCCAAGCAAGGAGAAGGAAAACTTGCAATTTATAATCCATAAATTGGTTCGAGAAGCTTTACTTGAAGAAGAGAGATGACTTCGCCAAGAAAGTTAGGTCCTTATGACTCTGAAGATGATTTCTTGGAGGCTTTTAATTTAATGAAATCCATGGTAGAATAAATGTATGAGGGTCAAAAGAAGGCCAAGGAGGAAGATACATCGAAGAAAGTTGAACCAATTAAAGATGAAGAAGGAGGTGAAGGAGGTGGACCTTCCAACCACCCTCACCATCTTCATCATTTGCAAGTGAACATTCTTCACATAAGAAGTCCATTAAGAAGGCTTCTCATGCTCATAATTTGTTTTTATTTAAATTGGATGTTAAGTTGGAATTTTCAGTTTATGATGGAGAATTGAATGTTGCAAAGTTGGACAATTGGATCAAGAAGATAGAGGTATATTGCAGGGTGCAAAGGATCGTGGATGGCACTACAAATATATAATTGGATACTCTTCGCCTAGGTAATAAAACCTTGATATGGTGGAAGAGTAAGACACAACTTGATCTTGTTCAACATGGTACAATAATTTATTCTTGGGATGAATTTATTGTTGCAATTAGAAAGCAATTTTATCCATTAGCTTATGTACAAACAACAATTATGGAATGACAATATCTCAGACAAGGCAAGGGGAAAAATATCCAAACTATATACACATGAAGTTAAAAATAAAGCATTATATTTAGGAATTCCAGTAAATGTTCGGGAGACTCTTCTAAAGTATATTGGTGGCATGCGCTCATATCTTTGACACATTATCATGATGTTTAACCCTACTAACATTGATGAAGTGTCAGTACAAGCTACTCATCTGAAGGCCAGTAAGGGGAAGCATGCGATTGAAGATAAGAAACCACACAAGTTCGAAAAGAAACGAAAAGGAAAATGGAAGAGTAAGAAGTCATCTACTGTAAAGAAAGTTGAAGAAAAACCTACATGTTCCCATTGTAAGAGAAAGGGGCATGAGGAAGCACAATGTTGGAAGATACATCTAGAATTACGACTAAGGAAATTCCAGGATAAGGGGAAGCATAAGACTGCTGCATCAACTCAACATGAACTAGGATCAGATTCATGAGATGAATCTAAGATCATGGTAATAGGAAGCAAAGGTATATCTATCACTAATTCTTCAATTCAATCTGCTAAATTGGAAAGTGTTATTGATCAAAAGAAAAGAAGCAAGCATTTTCATGTTGGGGTTATAGTCAAGCATACAAAGATAAACACTTTGTTTGACAGTGGATCTCAAGTTAACTTAATATCTGAAACAATTGTTAAGTAGTTGG
Organism: Picea engelmannii; assembly: GCA_009831015.1. Taxonomy (NCBI): domain Eukaryota; kingdom Viridiplantae; phylum Streptophyta; class Pinopsida; order Pinales; family Pinaceae; genus Picea; species Picea engelmannii. The sequence continues at coordinate 149,983 of ML803993.1, read as the reverse complement.
ATTTGAAGATGACACCTCATAAAAAACCATATCCATTAGGTTGGGTGTGAAGATGCTAAGTTGCAGGGAACAAAGCAGTGTAAGATTAGATTTGCAATTACATCCAAGTTCTTTGATGAGGTTGAGTTATATGTTGTGCCTCTTGAAATTTGTGGTATTGTCTTGAGTAGTACATATCTATTTGACATGAAAGCTATATTTTATAGTGAGGAGAAAAAATATCACCTCTTCAAGGATGAGATTGAATTTATTGTCAGAATTCATCGTATCAAAACTAATATTTCTTTAGTGAACACAGGACAAATGAAGAGACTCGTGAATGTAAGTAAATATTTTGTTCTCGTGATAGTGAAACAAAAAGGAGAAGAAATATTCGACGCTTTATCAGGTTGTAATCTAGATCATAAACAAGAGTTGGTCAAAATTATATCTAACTCTGATGAGTTATTTCAACAACCTACAGGGTTGCCTCCTAAGAGGGAGGTTGAACATGAAATCTATTTGCAGCAGGATGCTCCTCTTCCTAACATTGATATGTATAGATCATCAATACTAGAAAATGGTGAGATAAAGAATCAGGGTCAAGAGTTGCTTGATAAAGGAATTATAAGGCCCAGTTCCTCTCCGTGTGGATCTCCTATTGTATTAGTTCAAAGAAAGGTGGTAAGTGGAGGATGTGTATTGATTTTCAAGTACTAAACAAAATTACGGTAAAAAATCATTATCATCTTCCTAGAATTGATGATTTATTGGATCAACTAAAGAATGTTGTCTATTCCACTAAGTTAGACTTGAGAAGTGGTTACTATCAAATCATGATTGCAGAAAGTGACACATGGAAAATTTCTTTCAAGACAAAGCAAGGCTTGTTTGAATGGTTAGTTATGTCATTTGGTTTATGTAATGCACCTACAACATTTATGATGGTAATGAATGATGTGTTCAGGTCTTACATAGATGGATTTTTCATTGTCTACTTAGATGATATTTTTATCTTTAGTCGAAGATAGGAAGATCATATAATGCATGTAAAAACAATGTTTGAACACTTGAAGAAGGAGAAGTTGTATATTAAGCTGTCTAAATGTGAATTTGGAAAAACTTCTCTGGTATATTTCGGTTACATTGTAGGGAATGGTTAACGAAAGATAGATCCTACAAAAGTAGAACTTATTGTGAAATGGCCTAAGACAACCACTGCCATAGAAGTCAACGACTTCTTGGGAGAAATACAATACTTGAGGAAATTCATTGCTAACTTCTCTTTCATAGCAACTCCTTTGCATGCATTATCAAGTGTAAAACAAGTCTTTCAATGGGGAGGAAAGCAATAGAAATCCTTCGAGATATTGAAGGAAAAAATAAGCATTGCACCAGTTCTACAACAACCATTTGAGATTCAAACCGATGCAAGAGGATATGTCATAGGAGAAGTCTTGATGCAATGAGGTAAACCTATATGTTATCATTATGAAACTTTTACTCAAGCTGTAATTAACTATCCAACATATGATAATGAATTGTATGCATTGGTACACAATGTGAAGAAATGGAAGAATTACTTAATGGGAAATGAGACAATAGTTCATACAAATAATCAACCATTACAATGTTTGCCATCACAGACCAAGCTACATCAGTCACAACATTTTAGGTGGATGGGTTTATTACAACAGTTTCATTTGGTAATCAAATATAAGAAAGGTATTCATAATAAGGTTACAGATATGTTGTCAATACCAGTGATAAATGCATCTATAATACTAAGGTATAATCCCTTAGCTCATGAAAGTTATGTTGAACAATATGCTAGGGATGATGATTTTAAAGATGTATATATGGATTTGATTTATGTCAATCTGCAGTTAGATTATCATGTGCATGACAATTTGTTATATCATCTTGGAAAGCTTTGTATACCTAGGGATGAAATAAAAATGTAATTAGAGAAGCTCATACATCTATCATTTCTCATCATTTTGGGGTTGGTAAGACTGTAGCACAGTTACAAAGATATTGTTATTGGCCTCGAATGCATGAGACAATTTTCAAGTATGTAAAAGGGTGTGTTATATGTGCCACAAGTAAACCTAGTAACACAAAGCTGGGATTATATACGCCACTTCCAGTACCTTCTCAGCCATGGGAAAATATTTCTATAGATTTTGTAGGGAGTTTGCTGATGTCTAGGATATGTCATGATTACTTATATGTCATGGAATTCAATCATTACGGGGGCGCTAAACAACACTGTAACGTATGGAAAGGTTGACGAGATTCAATCCTGTGCCATACCATACCATATACCAATTCTTTAACCATTGCGCCAAAGGCACATTCTGTTACGAAAACCCGCCAACAAACACTAAATGTTTTCCCTAAGGTTGCAGTCAGAGGTTAGGGCCCATACCCTTTTTAATGGGCATTCAGATCGAAGCAATAAGACATTGAAAAATACAACTTAGTCTCGAAGTTCGTGCCAGAGAGGTATCAAGACTTGGAGATTGCACCGTAATGCATGCCAATAGGTTCTTTGACGAAATTTTATGAACTTTATACTCATTTTTCTCGAAATTTCACAAGGAATTCAATGGTGTATTATGTTTCCGAGTTTAAGAAAAGTGTAAATAGGTCATTGTAAAACACAAGCATTTGAGCATTAATAAAGAGGTCTCTATTGGAAGTGGACGTAGAGACGTAGCCTAAATTGGGTGAACTCCATTAACAAACTTGTGTAATTGGCATATTATTGTTGTTCAATTTCGTTCAATTATTTGCAAGTTGTTTATCATTAAAATGAATTTGGATAGATAAGTAATTTCACATGTATTTTTGCAAACAATGAAACGATCATTATTATTTCAAAATCAAGTTAGATGTTTATGTGAATTAAATAATAATTAACGTCTAAGAAATTTTTGGAATAGTTAATGATGCCTTAAAATTTTCCGTTCCCCATGAAACTATGTACTGTCATAGCCTTAACTACCTACCCTTTTTCCACTGCATTAGTCGATGTGCCATGTCGTTCACATATCTTATCTAGTTGTCTTGTCTGATGGTCTTTATTATGACATTTAAACCTCAAAATTTGTAAAATATTCTAAGTTTGCTTGGGTACACACTGTCTTGTCCCACCTACTAATTAGATCATTCCAATCCTTCTAATCATCGATCATTTATGGCTACCTCTACTCCTACCCAACTCTTGTGCTACCCTAATATTGTGAAATATTTTGAATTCATGGTGCCTCTAACCTCTGCAGGACATAGTATGCCTTCAACCGTCTACCATTTACCAATCCCATCTTCAGTGGACTACTATTTACCAATCCCTTTAAGGGATGACCCTCGAGCGTCGCCAACCTCGTTGATGTAAATAATCCTAAAGGGTTCTAACTAGTGCATTCAAAGCGTATCATGGTGCTTTAGGAACTTGCTATCATAGAGTAATACCAACGAACTTGGTTGTAGAATCTTGCACTGATTGTAACACATAGTAACCAATTTAAAGAGAACATTGAGCTCAAAACAAGAACTCTGGCCCAAAAAGCCAACATTTTTGGGTTACAAACACCAAAATCAACCTCCGAATAAAAAAATGGCGTTATCAATAGCACCCAATTTTTTTGGTGGTTAAAGTTTTGATTTGTTTGAAATCACAACATCACCAAAAATTATAAAACCTTAAAATTGACCCTCGAACTGAAAAATGATGCAACCAGTAGCATCCATTTAAAAAAATAAAAATAAAATTACAACTTAATTGAAACCGTGACATTGATTGTTGGTATAATCACAAGTAAAAAAACTCAAATCGGCTTCAAAATCACTACTTGAAAATCTATTTATTAATTAATTTTGTTTTTTAAAATTTACATATAAAAAAATAATTAAATTGAAAAAAAAAAATCATAAATAAGTATTTAAAAAAAATGAGAAAAAACATAACCTAGTTTTAAAAAATAAAAATTAATAAAACATGGTTGAAAAAACAAAACTAAAAAAAACCACAAACCACAAATTTGAAAAACAAACAAACAATTAAAAAAAATAAAAATAAAATACACCCCCAACAAATACAAAAGTTTAAAGAAAATTTATGAAAACAAACTAAATTAAAGCTAAAAACAAACATTTAAAATACAAATTAAAAAAAAAAAACTTAAAATAATTAAAAAAACAAACAATTTTTTGTTTGTTTGTTAAAATTAACTTCAAAAATAAAAAATGAAAAACAATTTTTAATTAAAATACAAAATCCAAAAAACATTTAACAAATAAACCAAAAAAATATTAAAAAAATTAATTAAAATATAAATTTAAAAACAATTAAAAAAACCAAATAAAATATAAAAAACAATCCAAACATAAAAAATATGACCCTCATAAGGGGGGAGGGCGATTCTTGGAATCAGCCTCCCCATACCCCCTCAACGCGCTCGACCCGAACCTCGTCTCGCCTTGCTACGTCCAACCCACAACCCTCCCCGTCCCTTTCCTACTTGGTTGCTGCCCCATTGTGTCACCCAACCCTCCCCCTCCCTCCATGAACTAGCCTTCTATCATGCTATGTCTTCTATCATTGTTTCTCAACCATCTCACTGTATCCTGTAATCAATCGATACTCTTCAAATTCCAACATTTCATCCAACCAACGTTGTAGTCATTGGACATCTGACATCTGCGTTGCAACTGCAATCTCGAAGCTTGGTACCGCAAATTCTAATGACATCACCCCTTCCTTCCCATAGACTAATATGAAGGGATTATGTTTGATCAATCTCTTTTAGGTCATCCTGTATTCCCACAATACTGCTAGAACCTGTTGGTCTCAATCATCGCGCTGTACATTGTACACCTTGGTCAATGCATGCTCCAGTGTCTTGTTGAATGCTTTTACTGTATTGTTGGCTTGTGGATGATACAACATGCTCCTCTGATGATGGATCATAAATTCCCAAGTCATTGCATGGATGGTTTCATTCAAACAATGCGTGCCTTAATTGCTTATCGGTATCTTTGGGCAACCAAACCTAGTGATAGTATTCTCAAAAATAAATCACGTGGCACTCTCTGTTGTACAATCCTTAACCAACACAACTTTTTCCCATCGAGTCAAATATTTTGTCGTAGTGATGATATATTGCATACCAATTTGATGTGCCGGGGGATTGATTCACCCAACAAATTCGATCACCCACTTTAGGAATGGCTCTAGCACAGTGACCAAAAAGAGTGGCAATTCATCTCGCCTGGATGACTCCCTAATATGTTAGAAAACTTTGTAGCACTTGTAATAATCCTTAGCTTCTTCAAACATCAATGGCTACAACAACCCTACACACAACACTTTTCACGCAGTTTCCTTCCTTACATTATGTCCACCGACAATGCCTTCATGCACCTCGTATAGTACAATATCGTGCTCATACTCCCACATGCATCAACATAGGATTTCATCTGTGCCAAGTTTGTAGAAGTGTCTTGCAATCAATTGGTAATCAGTGCTTTGGGTCACCAGTTGTCGATGTTGTACTTGTGTATACTCCTTCAAAACCTTGCCTATTGTAAGGTATGATGTAATTTTCACAAATTGATTTGGCAGTGCTTAAACCCTGAAGAGTAGTGCGTTAGGTAGCTCGTCATCTAGACCGCCTCCAACTTTCCTTGACTCTATCCTTGAGATATGTTCAAGTCCAACATTGTGTCTATTGGGTTTGACCACCACTTCAAATTCAAATTCCTGGAAGAGTAACAACCATCGACATATCCTCCCCTCCAACATTGGGTTATTCACCAAATATTTTAGTGTTGAATGATCTGTGAAGAACATACTTGGAGTGTTGAGTAATTAGTGTATGAACTTCTGCAAGGAATAGATCACCACCAATCATTCATGCTCCATGGTTGTATAATCCTTTTTATAATTTGATAACTTTATATTGAAAAAATAAATTAGATGATAAATTTTAACTCCTCTTGGCTGTGCAAGCACTTCACCAAGTTCAATGGATGACATGTTCACATCTACATGGAAGATCTTGGTTGTCAAGCTCGTGTGCATTTCTTTCAAGGTGAGATAAGTGTTGTTAAAGAAGCGGGTTGTCGGGCCCATAATCCTTCTCTCCAAGTGAGAGAATTGTTGGGAATTGTTTCCCAAGGTGCCAAGCTGCAACTATAGGACTCCGAGACTTCTTGTTCGGCTTGTTGCTGAAGCTCGGAAGGGAAGTGGGGAAACCGAAGGGGCACACTTCTTGGGTGGGAAAAACATGTGGGGAATTAGAGATTGTAGGTTGGTTGTTAAACTTAGCACCTAAAATTCTGAGCATTGCTGCAGAGAAACCTTGCTCAGGATAGGAATCCCTTTGTCCAAGTGGAGTTTAAGCCCCAACTCAGGGGTGACTTACTATTAGGTGGTGGGCAACATAGTCTACAATTGGGAGGAAAGTAGGAAGTTTGCATACAGTTGGTGGCTATTTATATCAGATAAATGCCCAACATGTGTTTGTTTAAATTAATGTAAGAATGTATATGTGATCCTGTGTTGGATACTTACTGTGAAAATGCTCGTGTACTTATATTATGGGTATTTGTTGTTTTAATTATACTCAAAATACATGTTGTTATACTTGTACATAAGTTATGATATGTCATTGTTGTCGTGGGTTTTTACCGTTGTGGTTATCCTTAATTATTTGTTTCCAGGATTGTTCAGATATGAAAATTATATGTTGTGATCTTGCATTGTATACTTACTATGAAAATGTTTATGTATTATTATTATGGGAATATTTTTTTCTTAATATGATTTAGTATATTTGATGTTAGAATTGCATAGATACTATACTCATGTGTTGGGTATTTGTTGTGCCATTTATATTTCAGTAAGTTGCTGTTAAAATGGTACATGAATTGTAATTATGTATTCTCTACTGTGGTAATTTCTATTGGAATTATACATTATGTTATGGTTTTCCTAGATACGCTACATGTGTATCTTGCACCTATTGGGAATAATTACTATAAATAGGAAATACATTTAAAGGAGTGAAATTGATATCATAGGAGTTTATACTAGAATGCATGTTGCTGGTATTCATTATATAATTTTGTTCATAAGCCTAGATGGAACCTAGGCACAACTTAGTCGACTTGGGCTGGAAATGCCCTTGTCTAGATACAGACAATTCACATGCGCAAATTGTTACTCAAGCGACGGTGAAGAAGGTGTCAGCTAGTTATAGAAGGGTTGTAAGTCATTTTGAAGGCCTGGGAAGCCTTAAATTTTACTTAAGGATGTCTCGGAATTGACTAAGTCCTGAAGCAGACTGCTAATCCTATGAAAACCCATGTTTTTCCTTAGAAAGAATCGTCGTTGTCATTTAAGCACAACGAATCAATCATGACCGTTGATTGCTATGGTACCATCAGAGTAGTCCATGGTTAGGTTAGGATGGGACTCTAAACTGATCAGAGTTGTCGATCCATCAGAGAATAATTCAGAGTGATCGTGACCATCCATTGCAGTGGGGCCTTCAGATTAGAATGGTTCATCGGAATGAAAATACCTTGAATGGGTAGGAATCTAGGGAGTAATCCTGGTCGTTGATCAAAGACTAGTTGAGTTGTAATACATATTGTTGATCGACGTGGAGACCCTTAGACGTGACGAAGAGGAAGGGTGATGTCATGCTGATGTCACACTAACAAAAGGAGCCAACATGTATGAGGAAGACACATGGCAACCTATAAATGGTTGAGGTAATAGGGGGTGGGTCCATGTCAAGTTCAAGCCCTTGGAAAGGTGATTTTATCATTAACTGTTAGATAGTAAGGAGGAGCGATCGTAGTCGTTGATCAGAGTGGCATCATAGGATCCTAACCATTGGTCAGAGCACACAGACATCAGATAATTCTGGGGAAAGCATGTTGGAGAACTCTGATGGGAAGACTCTGATGAGTAATACTGACCGTCAATTGGAGCCTAGATGAAAGATATTCTTGAGCATAGATCTTGGTAGGTCTCATCTTGACGAGGCCAGGAGAAAGGTGATGTCATGCTGACGAGGGTGACATCACCCATCCAATGCATAGAGGACAGGTGTCAACACATGGAAGGATGTGATGGTGGTTGACTATGATGTGTATGCCATGTCAGTCCACATGGAGGGTGGAAAATGTGCCACGTGACAAGGTGTTTTTCACTTTGAGGTGGAGAGAGGTGACATGGCCTGAATGCCACATGTCGAGCCCGGTGGCGAAGTTGGGTAATGCCCTAAATGCCAATTTGGATGCCATGTAGGATGATATGTAAGCGAGGCTAAGGGAAGAGGGACATCATGATGATGAGGGGTGCCAACGTGTCCAAATGAGGACACATGGAAACCCGTAATTTTGTATAAAAGATAAGTGGGGAACCTTGTGACGCTAATCCCTTGGGACATGTGTAATATGTTGGTTGGTTGATGAGGATCTGGAAAGGAAATACGACGAGGACTGTCGATATCATCGAAGATGTGACGAGAAGATATGGATCGTTACATCCAGAAGCGTCGTCGTTAGAGGTTAGTAAGGTCAGGCATGACCGTGAAGTGCCTCCGACGACGAAGTAATTTTTGACGATGACAGAATTCAGGATTAACGAAAGTCATTGATCGACAGATAGTCGAGATAAAATATTAGCCTTCGATCCATCATAAGGTCCACATCACGTGGTAACATATGGATGATAACCCCCATGTAAGTTGGCATCACTGACATGATATGGACCATAGAGATCAAGAGCCGTCAAATTTGGGGAAGGTACCCATTGGAGTATCATCATCAGAGTTTTGTTAGTGGGGGTGAACTATGGGATAATAAATCTCGATGAAAATGAAGGTGGGACAAAGGATCGAGATCATGAAACTAATTTATTGTTGCCACATCGAATGGCACGAGAAATAAGAGGCCACGAGGACACCATGTGGTAATGAGATGGTTCTTGGATGATGAAGGCCTGAAAACTTTGGGTAGCTATAACTTTTAACCTAGAGCTTAGTTTTGAGAAAACTTATAGTCGTTGGAAATCTATTGACAAGTAGAAGACGATGGTGTGCTTACAAAAAGGAAATTTAGATGATTAGAAGAAACATAATTTTGACACCACATCTCTTCAAAGGGAACTTAGGGGTTAGGTGATGTTACAAAGTGGTATCAGAGCTCCAGTTTAAACACTAGGTTTGGATGGGACATAAATCAATTACATAACTGATGTATTAAGGATAAGTTGAACATGTTGAAAAGATATTGGACAAAAAAGTCCAAATATCCACACAAAAATGTGAATTGAGTGGTAAAATCCACAGGAAGACAAACATATTTTTTCTCGTGATATTAAAAGGAAAGTACGCATATGTATCCAAAGTTGTATATGTTGGGGTAATTTTGACATCCAGAGGTGGATTATAACTATATGAGATTGGATTGTTACACTCATGAAGCGGTAAAAAGGTATCTAGGGAAGGATTACCCCGATAAGGGCCCGTTGACCAAGAATAAAGTGTGACACAAAGGAAGTTGGATTTGGGCATTCTACTACCCTGGGCAATGATTGTAATTACCTAGTTGTATTCTGAATTGTAATGGCTATTATATCAAGATAATCAAGAATTACTTATGTGGATTGTATCTATAAGGGAAGGAAACATACGTATGATTACGCTTAAGAAAATGGTCATAAGGATGGTTGCAATATCTCTTCAAAGAATGTTTATATTAAGATAAACTAAATATGAATGAATGATATGAAACGATCATATGGTTCCTTAAGAAGTTGTTGACCAAACATTTGGGAAACATGTAAAAATACCTAATGAAATCCTTGTTTGGGGTTAGAATTCATGAGGCAATTATGCCTAATATATGTGGATGATTGTTGAAGAAAAGATATGAAATGATCTTACTCAAGCATTTTCAGATTTCTCTTGGCTAAATAAAAATAGACGAGAATATGACCCTATTTTATAGCCAACAAAAATAACATCCTAACTTACAAGTATTAATTACAAGTGCTTAGACTAGTCTTTTATCAACAAAAAGTTTGCTGGAAATTTATTTTTTATGTAATTTTCTGAACATATCAGTTGCTGAAATAAATGTAAAGATAGAAGAAAAGTCACCAAGATGATAATCAAGACAGATGAGACATAAATCAATCCTTTATTTCATTCAAATTCACCAAAGAGTCATTTTCTTTACAAAATCTCATGCAATTTTTTTTGACCAAAGTCAAACTTAGACATCCTCGATGGAACATACAAAAGGACCTATGATAGAAAACAAAAATTGAACTCTAAAAGCTGGATCAGTTTGCCACAGATCGCTGCCCACTCAACTCTGCACAATAGCCTTTGTCAGTGATGAAAATTAATTCACCAACAAACAAGTCTACACAGACTATCAAAGATAGATCAACACCTCTGAAAAAAAGGTCTGAATGATGTGATTCAGCCATGAATATTGTTGTCTACAATAAGACCCTGCTATCATAAAAGAGAATTAGGCTTGTGATGAATAAATGAATGAATGAAAACTGAACTATCTCAACATAAACTCAAAGAGAAAACCTTAGTATGCTTCAGAGTCTATCCTCCTCTTGTTCCTCCCTTTGCTTTTGCTTTTAACAAATTAGAATTGGTTGAAGAAGTTGAACCAACTCATTAGTTAAGTTAATTAAAAGAATCAACTAACTTTTGTTAGGTGGAAGAGTAATCATTAAAATAAGGGTCATAAATAAATAATAACTAGTAGGTGGGACCCTTGTGACTCCCTTTAGTTCATAACAATAATAACAATCAAAACATAATCATTAGTTAAGCAAAACACACCTCCTTGTGCCTCCTATCAACATATTCATTTTTGGCAATTTTAACTTATGAAATTTGAAATTATTTCAAAATAATACACATATATACAAAATAAAACATGTTGTCCAAAGATCCCTGAAGTCAACTATCATAAAACAATAGATAAAATAAAACTCAAAAGCCATATTTCCCAGTCTGTGATGCAACCCTTCCTTGATTGCTACTGTCACCTCTTGACTTTCCTGAATTTGCCTTTGGCTATACAGAGCCTTTAGGCCTAATATTGTTGATCACGTGGGAACAATCGTCCCTCAAATGTATCCAGGAAGACACAGATTTGTCAGAGCCATTGGAGGGTGAGGAAGGGGAAGCAGTGGTTTTTCCTTTATCAAGGGCACGATGGGCCTCAATTTTCAATCTCTTGCTAGCATGGGAGGATTGCACTGGCGAGTGGTCAGGGGCAACTTGGGCAATGGGGTTAACAGGCAGAGGAGCAGGCAAGGACAAGTTAGGCTAGCCATGATGTTGGGAGACTGTCGGGTGGACAATCTTCTATCAACCATCATTTTTAGGGACCTCAGGCTGTAATGAGACATGAGGAGGTACAGGGATACCGAGGGCTTGCGAGGCTTGGAAAGGAGGCCTTTCAAGCCTAGGTTGGACTATTCCCTGCCCAATCCAATTGAAGAATATGGCATGAAACAATTGGCCAAGATCTTGTGAATCAACGTCAAAATGCATGGAGAACCTGGGCCTTCTCGGGCCTTGGTTCCAATTACCTGTACGTTTGTTTCCTTGGACATGACTACCTTGACTGAAAAAACTCATCTTGCATGCATGATCGATTAGCAAATAGTCTTTTAAATAACCATACATGACAACTCTTAAAAATATGAAATAGATTTGGCTCAACAATGTATCAGACTCATGCAATCCAATCCATACAAATTGTTTTATTGTTAATCAATGAGCAGGGGAGTGAAAAATGGTTTTGGGATATGTGAGAGGTTTGTATTGAGAGAAAATATGATATAATGAGGGGGAAAATACATGGTCATTTCTCAATGACAACAACAATCACTTGAAAAACAAACCAATAAAACATCACTGCAACCCGAACAAGACACTGCCACTTTCAACTGCCTTAGCACCGAAATTCTCCTGACTGTAATCAATATCAGAACAAGGAGTGAAAAAAATGAAACGACAAGGTGATGGGATTTGTAATTAGCAAAAAATGAAATCATGGAAGGGAGAAAGATAATTATTGTTCATGAAATTAATTAAGTGATCCACAAAACATTCTGCGAAAAGAGATGCATCAATCATTTTGACCAAATAACATTTTTTTTGCATTTAACTAGTTCTTTGTTCATAATCAAATATAAAACATAGTGCCACCACAAGATGGTATGTATTCCACACAATTTGTAAGGGGTTATGTTCCTTTCATTTACATTCTTTTCATTTTATAACAATTTTTGAACAATACCCATTTCCAATTTGTAAACCATCAAAATCAACCACTGCCCATATATTACTTCAATCTACAAATATACTCCAATTTATATTTCCAAAAGTAACAATGAAGTCACATTATCACTGCCATCAGGTCTATCATTTTGAATGCAATGACATTCATTAAATAAATATAGGCAATCACCCAATAATCAAGATCAAATTGCCAAAATCCGAATTGACAATTAAACAGACAACAACCACCATTCAAACACAAGATATGTGCCGAATAATTCAATCATGCAAGTGTAAATCCATCACTGTGCAAGCCCAATCTAATGTGACTATAAAAATCTAGGCCACCTATGCAACCGACGAGGTATCAACAACAAGCCTGTCTCAACAAGTGACCGGGCTACAACAAAACATGCTTAAAACCCTCTGGGTATCCCTAAGTGTGAAAACCCAAACCATCTATGTTATACACAATGTGCATCCAACAAAAAACCACAATGCAACATTTCCAATTAACATAAAAAACACACAGTCATGGTAATAACTCAACCCATCGCAATGAGCCATCAATTTAATACAATGTTGTTTCGATTTAGTCACATCGTAATCGACTATGCTGTGCAAACTCATGATAATACAATCGAACAAACATAAGGATGCAATGGATATATTCTCTATAGTCGTTCGATTCAATAGTCATTCAACACCAAAGAAAACCACAGTTACCATGCCCATTATTTCTTTTTGCAAAAACACCATATACACAATGTGACATGCGTTTGCAACATCAAACATTTGTACCAACGCCAACTAATCATCCAAATAATCATTAGTGAAAATACCAGTGATTGTGTATAAACCATCAATTCACCACTGTCATAAAAATCAATCAACCTAACAAGTTGTGGCAATTACGCATACCCCCGCATCCAATTGAATCGGGGCAGATGCCTTCTCCATTAACAATATCGAGTTATTAACATAAGGGGAGTGCCTGTGTGCTTTGAAAGTGCAATTGGAAATGTAGGGTTTACCACTTTTATAACAGAGTCAGTGACTATATACCAACCAACACGACTTCCATATGAGCAACAGGTCAAGTCTATGCTCAAAAGTTGACAATTATACCACCAATCGACCATAACCAAGTCGTAAAACCAACAGGCCAGGCTGATATTCTTTATCAATCTTCAGACTGGCGAGCTAAGGTTTGTTCCGTAACCAACACAAGGAGAGCATAGCCACTTTTTTTAATGGTGAAAACTATGAGGCCACGATGCATATAGGAAGAACCACGACCCATTTGTGGATGGGTACAAATCCATGAAAGGGGCTATAACCGAAAACGTAGGGCTCTAGTTCGGCCTAAAAAATATTATTTAACGCATGCATGGTATAACCCTCGTGTTCTTCGATCAAACAACCACAAAACAGAGGTGAAGATAGGGTCAAGTAAGAACAAGAGTGTTGGAAAATACTGAGAGGGGGGGGTGAATCAATATTTGAGCTATCAATCAATTTTTAACTTTTCTTTTACTGAAAAATCTTAGTCTACTTTATAGAGATCAGTTGTTGTATATTCTTATGAAAACAGTAGTGCATCCAGAGATCTTATTATGGATTTCTTCATTCATCAGATGTCTTTTAAATAGTAAATCAACGAAATAATCTAACACAGATGAGTAGCACACATGAACACCAGGATTTAAGGTGGAAACCCAAATCGGGAGAAAACCACCGCTGCTGTTGTCTCTTTCTTCAATGAATATTATTAAGAAAACATTCTACAACAATGTACTAGTGCAGACTCATACTAGTACGCAGGCTTCTACCTGCAGAAGGCTACAA
>ML803993.1:122340-135712 GCA_009831015.1 Picea engelmannii | reverse complement strand
GTCCAGATTCAATCGGGATTTCACCTTGGCTTTTCCCGATGGAATATCTCCCTCGCAGTTTCTGTCTGATCTGACAGCCCTCGTTCTTTCGGGAAATTTGAATGAGATCCTGTGGTTGTGGATCTCTGTCTTCCTTCTCTTCTACACGCCAACTCCGCTGTTGCCATCAATGACAACAACCAACAATACACATTCGTTGCTTGTTCAATATTTGCCAACAAAGAGAACCCATTTTGTGACCCTTAGTGGTGAAATCAACCAATGCCGAAGTGAACAAAACACAGTGACACATAAATCCTTCAACCATTAAACCCATGAAATCCAAAGACTGGATTTAGTGACAATGCGTGAAGATAGCTATCCACCCAAGACTAAAAAAAAAAAAATCCCTCCAACTAAACTAACAGGGATAACAAAGATCTATCACCCATGAAGACCAATAACCTCTACGAACTCAAAATTATTACACGAAGAACCATCCACTCTTCATTCCAAGAACCAAATTTCACACAGTTGCAACACTTAAGAAAACAAAAACCAATACACCTGAGCCAGTAATCATTTCATAACCAGAGCAGAGTCACAAATGGCCAAAAAAAGGACATACCTGTAATTGAATTCCTTAAAACGAGATCCGACTGAGCGGTTCCTCCCTGCTAAAATTATAGAGCATAACCACAACAACAAGATCGAACAATAGCTCGACTAGGGTGGCAGCTAACGGGAGGAGTAAAGGTGACGTGCAGTAAATGCATGTCACCTCCACCACAATGCATTAATTCATTAGTACATTCCAACACATTGTTCATTAACAATTAATCAAACCATGTATCGAAACCATCACCACATTAAAATCCAATAGCGCGACTTATGCCATAACATAATTCAAGTCCCATATAATTCAACCATTCACATAACCAATAGCACTATTACCTTGCCAAATGCGCCATCAAAATTTCATACCATATGCATATTAACCATATAACCCAATCAAAATTTCATATCCATTTACTTGCTAGCTAGGGTTTAACAATAATCGTCAAGTCTTCTCATGCATGCAGTATAGTTTAGGATAGCTTTAAATTCTTCCCCTTCACAATTGTTTCTCATTTCCTTCCAATTGTTTGCATGTAGTATTGCAGAATTAGGTCCCTTTTATTTGCATTTGTTATAGTATTTTTCCTCTCTCAAAACTGCCCTTCATGTAATTTCACTAACATATTTGTTGTGCAAGTGCGATAAGACAGATAGCAATGACATTAATGAATATCATCGGCTGTAGTACCATAAGGAATCAACACTTCATACGCTCAAATCATAACCAATAACAACAAGACTTCATCAACCATGTAAGCCATGTTGCACATCATAACAACATAAAAAAATGAACAGATCCGATCTCCAATAGTTCAAAGGGGTCCCACCTACTAGTATTATCTAGTTTTTTTATAATAATAAGCTTTAGAAACACTTTGCGGGAAAAACTTCCTTGACAATTTTAATCGTCAAAAAATTGGCGACTCCACATGAAAATTTGTTTCCAACTGATTTAGAACTCATAACTCATGGTTTCACAGACCAAGAACAATAATTTTAGAAGACGTAACCAGAATAATTATGCAATAGGGGGAAGTGAGCAGATTTAATGGAGAGATGACCGAGAATTTGGGAATAATTGATGAAAAGTGTTAAGTATGAGGGATTTTTACCACTGTATGCATACTCATTCAACTGGAATATGCTCTTAAATTTCAAGGAGAAAAACTTATAGAATTGCTCTCAAGATCTCAATGGGTGAAGAAATGACAAGAAGAAGCGGGAAATAACCAATTCCTTATAAGACAACAATGGAAATATGTAACAATTTCAAGGGCCCTTCAGAGGAGACATCATAAAAACTGTGTAAGATTGATTGTTATCAGCTAACAATGCTTTTCAGGAGTGTCACTGTGGCATAATTGATCCAACATCCTATCTTAACCCAACACTAAAAGATGATAAGGACAAAAATCACAACAGAAGTAATAATGCAGAAATTTAAACAACATCAGTAAAAGACTCAATTGAAAACAACAAGGAAAGAAAACTTAACTTAGAAGGCAAAATTCAAGGTACTATAAGCATAGAAAAGAAGCACAAAATTGAAGCATAACTAGGTTAATAGTATACAAAAAATCCAATCAACATTAGAACCTTTCACGCTGGTCCCTCACAATACTTCAAGCGAGGACTGTTAGTGCTGTAGGAAAACAATTGTCTCTGTAATTCCTTTAAAATGTATGAGTTAGTGTCCAAGACAAAAGTGATCTGGAAAGGACCCAACACTTGGAACTCTAATGTAATTATCAGCCCCTTGACACACATGATTAAATCATCAAGATAAGCATGGAGATTGACCAATTCATTGAAAGTTGTGTGTATAGGCCTTTTAAAGGCGGTACCTACATCAAGTAAGCCAGAAGGTAGGCATTTGTAAGGCATAGTATCACAATTAATAAGAAAAGTGGTTTTGTGAACATTTTCCCCTTTTAATTTGATTCTCTTGTAACCCAACAGACTGTCAAGTAAGGGCCTTAACTGTGACTCTACAACCTGTTGCAAAAATATTCCCACATTGAGAGGAGGGAAGGGATTTCTCATAATCGCTTTCCTGAAGGTTTGAAGACTAATACAGGTTCTAATATTATCAGTGTTCCTCAAGTATGGTTCCCAATTTGAAACCCACTCAAGGTGGATTGAAAAAAACATTCCAGCCCTTAAGAAATCCCTCAACTCCCTTCGAAAGGGTACTTTCCGTGCATAATTAACAAGTTCTTGTTTTTGCCTAGCTAGTTTCATAATATGTTGAATAAGACCAGGATCAAAACCATGAAAATCCTCATAATAACAAGAAAAAACCTTTTGAGATTCACCAAGTATCCCAGTGGACCCCATCTCTTTTCTAACAAAACATTGGACATTTATTTGAACATCCATTGAAGACTCGGGTGTCCTAATGTTCAAGAGGATGGTTTCAACCACCTTCTTTTGTAACTCCTCTTCCTTTCATTTTTCTTTGTTTCCTACAACACTCAATGAAAACAAACTCTCAAGAGGAGTCAAGCCCTCAAGAATCTCATCATTTTCTGTGGATATAATCTCCTCAAGCTTAAGAGGTTCATTTTGAATGACAACGCAAATGATTTCATCGTTAGGGATGGCCTTCCAATATCCTTCCTTTTTAGGGATGTATGGACGATGTAGAGATTGAAAGGCACAATCGGGCCTGTGAGGCCAGAGTTGCTGGTTAGGAGAGGCTGCAAAGACAACTAACCAATCAACCATTGAATTCAACTACTTCTTAACATGAGTGATGTTGAAAGATATAATATTCGAGACAAGTGCCCAAATAGTTTGGGAGTATCATTCCATAAGCTTGTCTCTAGGAGAGCATGTCTTATGTATCAAGTTCACAACAAGCTCAAAATTTCTGAAAACTAAAAGGTGACCACAACCAATATTAAGGGCGTTCTGAATGCCTAATAATAAAGCTTCGAAATGAACGACATTGTTTGTACAAGAAAACTCCATCCTATATGACAAATTATGAAATTTTCCTGTAGGGGAAACCGATATAATACCAGCCCCATTACCTTCTTTAGAGTGTGAACCATCAAAGTGCATATGCCATAAATCATCATCTAAATCAATTCTTTCCAAAGGAATATTATCTTCTTCAACAAATATGTAATACACTCCTAGGTCTTCTTCGATATAGTTTACGCTAGATTGCAAAACACTCTCTATGTAGGGTGAAATTATTCCCTCTCTAAGGACTATAATATTCTTACCATTCCGAGGAATGGATAAATGTGTCCCATCGAGCGAGAGGTATCCACCTGATAAGGCTTGCCAATCTCTCTCCAAGATAATTGAGTAATTTCTTACAGGCATATCAATCACCTGAATGTTGAGGGTTGTCCTTATGTCAGGATGGGCGCATAAAACCAAGGTCACACCCTTATCTCGCCTATGGTTGTCTGTTGTAGAATATTATAGGAGAGCAAGCTTCTGGCGTTTTCATTTGTACAAGACAAGCCTAGCTCTTCCATAATAATCTTCGACATCACACTTGGGCCTGAACATCCATCGATGAGGCAACACTGGGCAATCTTATCCATGATCTTTACAAAAATATAAAAGGTTTTTTTTTTTACAGGGTATCTAAATTTATGTACACCTACTTTATTTACAAAATAATCCTCTTCCTCTACCTCTTCGGAAAGATTGGCTACAACGTAAGATTTTCCTTCCATGAATCGTTTCATATGCATCTGTTGTTTAGGGATGACAACCATATCTAGGAGGGTTGCATCTTCTTTGATGTTGGAAAATTGATTCAAGATATTGTATTTGAAAGAGGGAACATGGGGTGTGATTCATTGACTCAGGAATTTTAGGAACCTGGGGCGCAACAATGGTTGAGGACAAGATCAGGCTAGAAGAACTGCGGGGAGGATCAATTTTTCCCTTGGGAGTGTAGGCTTTGTTCCTAGTGTTGATGACCATGACATCCACTGGCTCTGCAAAGTCTAGGAAAACAATAGTAGCTTTTGGTCTTTTACCAAAGATATTATCTATGACGCTCTTCTTTACCTCACACGTGGTTTCTTCGTGGTGTTCCTTGCAAAAGTTACACCAACTCTGAGGCATGATAGCTTTAGGCTGAAAATTGTTTTCAAATGGATTCCTAAAAGGGAGTGGAGAAGAGGATGAAGCTCCAGGGGTGAGAGGGGAGACAGTACCCTTCTGCTCAAATTATATTATACGATTGTTCATATCTTGTACTAGATGTAAGAGAGCGGACATGTCTATATGTCTGTTTAATTGATTCTCCCCGGGGAAGACAAGTTATTTCAAGCCGTTCTTCATACTCTGAGCAAGTATGCAGAGCGGAACCGAGATTATCAATGGCCTTTTCCTCAAGTCTATGACGGTAGGGAAAATGAAATGCAATGTAGTAATGCATGAAATCAGCTTGGTTCTGAGGGCAGATAAATTCGGGGATTTTATTGTACAAATTGGGGAAACGCAAGTTAAAAGACTTGATGGTCTCACCATATTTATAAGTGACGTTATTGTATTCCCTTAACTTCTCGAGAGGGATTTTGGATTTCCCATAAGTGTATCAGAACCAATAAATCAAATCCTCCCAAGTAGATAGAATCTTAGGAGGAAGGTCAAAGAAATCGACCGCAACCTTTCCTTCAAAGGAATTGACGAACAAGCGCATGCAGGTGTCATTGTCGTTGGCCCCTATGTTATGACAAGCATTTGAAAATGCCACTAGGTGTTCATTTGTACTGACATTGTTATTTACTGAAAACTTAGGCAAATTCTCTTTAAACTTCAGAAGTGGATGAGTAGTAGGTGCTAGGTTAAGAGGAGAGGACACATGCCATGATGTGGTTGTGGCATCTTATTTGAACTGAAAAAGTCTGTACTTTTTGATGAATTTGGTGGGATTTGTGGTAGATTGGAAAGGTATATGGTGGCTATATAAGATACCAATCACTGATGATGATGAAGGTTGAGAATACGAAGCACCTCTAGTGCCACCAGAGCCTCCAATAGATTCCATCCCATGGGTGATAGGTGAGGGAAAGAAAGATGAGATGGATGAATCAGGTGAAGTCCTCCTTAGAGAACTTTGTTGGACAGATAACACTGCATTTCTTCTTCCTATTTAAACAATAGGATTGATTTCAGGTGACAAGCCTATTCTTCTTCGAGAAGCATGAGAGTATAAGAACATGAAAGAAAGGCAAAAGCTTGAAGAAACAAAGGTTTACTGCTGATTTCTAGTCTGTCTACGTCTAGCCTCCAATTGTTCTTGAGCACTAATATCTCATTCAATTGTTTCCCAAGAATGGTTAAGTTCAACACGGGTATTGGAAGTGTCTAGAATGGTGTTAAACAGGTTCAAAGCAATGTTGGTATGGTCTTGAAGACCGAGCTTGATATTGGGCTTCCTTGCAACATGAACAATCATTAATAGCAAAATAGTTAAAGAATCAATTTCAGAAAAAGAAAGATGTATCGATGAAAATCAAGTATAAAATTTTAACCAAGAGATATCGAAGATCTCCCCAGTGGAGTTGCCAAAATAAATGTTGAGGAAAATATATGAAATGATCTTACTCAAGCATTTTTAGATTTCGCTTGGCTAAAGAAAAATAGATGGGAATATCTGTTAGAATGTGCTCATTTTACCATAGACAATATCACTATTGTCACCCAACCATAGGATGAAGCCACCCTCCGAGCACCTTGACCTTTATAGAGAGAAGAATCTTGGTAGAAATACAATAGCCAAGCAAGGCTAATGCACCAAGCAAGAAGTAACCAAAGTTGATCAGAGAGTCCAACCCAAAAGATAGAAGAAATAGGATTCAAGACTGGCGACAACACCTTCTCTAGAACTTGCGCACAAGACTGCCAGACTGTAGTGCGCACAAGTGTCCCTTTGTAATTCTGAGAGCTGTGTGTAAAATAAGAATTGGTGCCCTATATTAATACTGGCTCTGGCAGGCTACCTGGGTCGAATTATCATTCCGGGTACTAATTAATTCATATTAATTATCTCTCTCATTCGAAATCTCTTCTAGGGTTACATTCACTTCTTTTCTTGCATTCAAAATATTCTAATCTTGTCAAAGGGTCACAATGGAGGTTGATACTTCTCGAAGCTACCATAATATCAACACTCCCTCCTAGCTAGAGAGGTATAACTGATAATGGTCTTGAGCACAAACAAACCATTCAACTGGTAGCATCATGAGCACTATCATTATTATCCAATTGGATAATCTCCATGACAACTAGAAAAATGTCAACTGACAGAACACAAATGTGTTTATCCATAGTAGTACACAACTACTCAATCCATGACGCACAGTCACAAACCGTGGAACATATCCACGACAATAACATATCTCTAATGTCTAGAGACATGCAGTCTCAACATATCAACTGATATCAACATGTACAAAAACAATGTTATGATATAAACTTAGTCATCTGGGCCATTCTTTCACTCACATCTGTGAGATCTGGAAGAGCATCTTCCCTCAGAGTAGAACATCAATGATGGGATATCTGGACTATTCTTCTCAAGCAAGGAAGAACAACTGTCCTGATTTCTGATCATGGACCATTCCCTATCTTGGGCCATTCCTTCGACACGAAACAAAGTGCAACCTGGAGCAAATGAGTCTCCCCTAGGGAATGCCTGTCCCTGATTGCTAAACAGAGTGAAACCTTGAGAGAATGAATATGTTTTAGGGAATGCCTATCCGAACCATTTCCAGAGGAAATGACTATCCTGCACCAACCTCCAAAATGGACCATTCTTAAAAAATGCTCACAACTGTAAGCTTCGAGAGAATGACTGTATGGCGAGGCAGACCAGTCTTCTTGAGTAAACATCAATAAGAGAGACTTTCCTAGACCATTCCCCAGGTTAACCATAATGGGAAATCACTTTCTATGGTACATCATCAATCCATCGAACCATTTTCATTATGAAAATGACTGTTCGATCTGGACCATTTTCTGAACTAGAAAATGCCTGTCTGACAGAAATCTCAACCACTTTCCGAACTGGAAAGAAACTGCTCAGGCTGGACCATTTTTCAAACTTAAAAATGAATGTCCTCAATTCAATGATATGTTAGTGCTCCCTCCCAACATGGAGAGTCATTTCTTCCCTTTCATCTAAAGGAGTTATTTCCACGATCCCCAATTTGTCTTGGAAATATGCAAACTTTATTCTGGACAGAGGCTTTGTCAAGATATCTGCTATCTGCTCATCTGTGGGGATATACTGGAGCTTTAATTCTCCTTCCTAGAATTTATCTTGAATAAATTATTATTTTATATCAATATGTTTCGACCATTCATGAAACATTGGGTGTTCTGATAGCCTTATACAACTTTGATTGTCATAGTGTATTATGGTCGAATCTGGAACCTGATCAAATAAATCAAAAATCAAATTTCTCATCCATATTGCTTTTGTACATGCCTCAAATGCTGTGATATATTCTGCTTCTGCTATTCTAAGTGTGACAGAATTCTATTTCTTGTTGCCCCAAGATATCATAGCGGAGCCCAAACTGAAACACATCCCTGAAGTGCTCTTTCTGTCTTCTACACTTCTTGCCCAATCTGAATCTGTGAATCCATGAAGTTGTATATGACTAGATGTTGTATATCTTAAATCGTAGTTTAGTGTTCTATAGATATACCTTAGAACATGCTTTGTAGTTGTCCAATGCTCATGTCTAGGTTTCACCTGGAACTAGCTTAGTGTGTTCACGGTAAAACAAATATTTGGTCGAGTATTTACCAAATACATCAATGACCCAATCAATTGTCGATGTAGTGATGGATCTACTGGATCATAATTTGAATCTCTTATTTTTATTATATCTGTGATCATAGGAGTGTCCATGGATTTTCAATCCATCATTCCAAACTTCTAAAGAATCTTTACTGCATACTTTCATTGTCCAAGGTATCACCACGCTTCTGCCATACTTCTAGTCCCAAGTAATAATGCATGATACCAAGATATTTCATATCAAACTCAGAAGCTAGTTCCTTTTTTCACTGGATGATTAGAGACTCTTCACCTATTAGGAATAGATCTTCGATATATAGTAGTAGAATCATAGGTGCATTGTTCATGACTTTGTAGTAAATATTTGGATCTGCATTACTTTTGGAGAAACCAAGTCTCATTAGATATCTGTCTATTCTGGCATACCAAGATCTTAGAGCTTGCTTGAGTCCATATAATGCTTTCTGTAGTCTGCAAACATGAGTGTCTCTGGAATGTGCTTCAAACCCTTGAGTTTGTTCTATATATACTTCTTATTTGATTTCTCCATTGAGGAAAGCTGTCTTTACATCTATCTGAAGTAAACTCCATCCCATGGAAGCGGCAAGACACATGATAACTCTAATGTAAGTATATCTAGAAACCAGAGCAAATGTTTCGTCATATTCTTATCCCTCCTTCTGGGAGAACCCTCTAGCTACTAACCTTTCCTTATATTTATCCACGCTTCCATCTGCTGCATGTTTGATCTTATATACCCATTTTGAAGTTACTACTGATTTTTCTTTAGGTCTAGGAAAATTTTCCCATACATCATTTTTCATGATGGACTGGTGTTCTTCTGTCATGGCTTCTTTCCATTGTTTCTTCTAAACTGCCTCTTCAAATGTGGTAGGTTCTTCATCTATAATATTTATCATACATGTTGCATAGCTGGAGAATCTTTTGGTCTTATTACTTTTTTTGAAGGTCCAACTTGGGGCCTTGAGTCTTTCTGCTTCTTGTAGGGTTGCTTCAAGCCAAGCTGGTTGTTTCTTGGTATTAGGTACAATGTCTGAATCATTGGTCTCACATGGTTGCATCATATGATCAAGTTGTTCCTTTTCTTCATTTTGGTTTTCTGGAAGACATGTGCCTTCTTCAATAGGCTCTTCATACTCTTATTCTTCTATAGTTTCTTCTATGGATTTCTTGAAATCAATCTTTTTATTGAAGGTCATGTCTCTGCTGACTTCAATCTTATGTTGTTCTGGGATATAGATTCTATAATCCTTGGATGATTCGCTATATCCCATGAATATGCCCTCCTTTCCTAAGGGTTCTAATTTATTCCTTTTGTCCTTAGGAATTTGAGAGTAAACAAGACATCCAAATATTTTTAGGTTTTCCACATTAGGTTTCTTACCTAAGAAGGTATCTTCTGGAGTCATATCCTTCAATATGTGGTGAGGAATTCTGTTCTAAAGATATATTACTATCATGGCTTCTTCTCCCCATAAGAACATATATAAACCTTGATCATTTAGTGGCGCCTTTACGGTTTCTTCAATAGATCTGTTCTTCCTTTCTGCTACACCATTTTGTTGAGGATTATGAAGAACAATCAACACCCTCCTAATCCCTGCCGATTTGCAAAAGGCAACGAATTCCTTTGATGTGTATTCTCCTCCATTATCTGTTCTTAGGGTCTTGATTTTCTTGTTTGTGAGGTTCTATATTTCTACTTTGAATTCTTGAAACTTGTTGAATACTTCGTCCTTTGTCTTCAGGAGATACAACCAAGTATTTCTTGAGTAATCATTTATGAATATTACATAGTAAAGAGAACCTCCTAGAGATTTGATTGGCATCAAACCACAAACATTTGAGTGTATTAGATCTAGAATCTCTTTAGATTTATTGTTGCTGCTTGGGAATGGTTTCTTGATATTCTTTCCAAGAGCACATCCTTTTCAAATTACTTCTTGTGTAGATTGCAATTCTAGTATTCCCTAAACCATATTTTTGAGAAAAGGTAATGCTTGATAGTTAATATGAGCGTACCTTCTGTCCCGAATTTCATTGGGATTGACTTCATCATGTACAAGAGCTTATTCATTTTGTTCTAGTAGTCTGTACAAATTTCCTTCACGGGTTCCAATTGTTAATATTATGGTAGCTGCGGGAGGTATTTACCCCCACGTATGAACCTGACGAGAATAGAAGACTCCGAGAAGCAAGAGAAACCCTAATGAGTTGGATAATAAACCTAGAAGCCTTGTTGGCTCAAGAAGATAATTTATATTAGGCTATTAGCCTCCAAGAGAAGTCGACTAAAAATTATAATAATATACTGAACATGCACTTATCCAGAAGAAGAAGTCGGCCCCAGCAAAACTGGCATAACCACTATAAATACAGGGCGCCAATTCTCATTTGTCATATCTCATAATTGTAGTTCTGTAGTTTGGTGCGCATTGCAATTGCAGTCTTGTGCACAGGTTTGGAGGAAGAGCTGGTGCAGCTGCAGCAACAACAAGATCTCAGTTTTGGCTTGAATATCTCTTGGCTAGGGTTTGAAACATCTGATTAGTATTTTGTGATGCACTATCCTTGGGGATTGATGTGCTACTCTATGTTTGGCTATCTAGCCTAGGGTTTGCTTCCGGAGGAATTCTCAGTCCAGGTTAAGGTGCTCGGAGGGAGGCTTCGGCCTATGGTTGGGTGATGAAGGTATCGTCAATGGTAAAACGAGCACACCATCTTCTATATTCTAACAGGTTATGGGCCCACACCCCTTCAATCAGCCTAAAACGCTGGAAGGAAACATAGCCGCTAGATATTGAGCTCGTTGAGGAACTGTCGCTAGGGTTACTAGCAGGAGCAGCTTCCAAAAGCACTGTAGCTAGGGTTACTAGCAGAAGTAGTTGAAGAAACCCTAAACCTCTTGTTGAGGCACCTTAAGTGATGAAATTGACCTAATCTCTGGATATATCAGTGTGCCCTAGCCCAGTGCATCTCCTGGTACTCTCAGAAGGCCAAGACGTGAAGTTTGGATTTCTGGTCAAATCTAGGGTTTGACCAAGTCAAGCAAGCCATCATGAACTCTATGAAGTCTGAGAACAAGCTAGATGGAGTCTCTAACTTCAGAGCATGGAAGACAAGGATTGACCTCATCCTTGCTAAGAATAAAGTGCTGGATATTGTGAAAGGAAAGATCGTGAAGCCAGAGTTTGAAGAAGGAGGAGAGAAGGAACCGCAAAACATTGCAGCTATGGAGAAGTTCAAAGACGTTGACATCAATGCCATGAGTATCATAGTGGATTATATAAAATAACACTTTATACCCTACATATCCCATCTTGACTCATCAAAGAAGATGTACGATGCCCTAACAAATATCTTCTCAGTCATAAACATTGGACAAGTTATGAGTCTGAAGAATGAGCTCCGTGACATGAAGATGAATGATGATGAAAACATAACAACATACTTTGTAAGAATCTCCCAGATAAGAGATCAACTACAAGATATTGAAGAGATCACTTCAGAAAAGGAATCGGTGAACATAGTACTCAATGGTCTTCCCAAGACATGGGATGCATTTGCCACAAGCATGAACACAAGGAAGGAGTACCCAACATTTGAAGAACTTTGGACTTGCTGTACTCAAGAAGAATCAAGGATAAATGCAAAAGAGAAACCTCAAAAGAAGTACGATGATCAAGCCTTCACAACAAGATTCAAGAACTTCAGAAACAAAAGGAAGTTTGGTTCCAGGAGGAAGCCAAAACAAAGAAAATACATTTCAGAAATACAGTGCTTCAACTGTCAAAAGTATGGTCACTATAGGAATCAATGTCTCGAGCTAAATAAAAGGAAGGAGAAACACGAAGCATCGATTTCCGAAGAAAAGGAACCTGCAAAGAAGACTAAGCATGATGGAAGAGACTTCCTCTACTAAAAGGTAACAACACTCTTCTTATTTTCTTGTACATATCTTGCTTGCATCGTCTCTGTACATATCCTGTATATCTATCTCTTGGAAGATAATGTGTTCCAAGAAGAACTATACCTATGAAAGAACGACAAGACAAGGATGAATATCATTAGATAATACATATGAAAGGATGAAATACAAATCATGTGGAAGACATTACAAGATAAGACCGAAATTAGAATCAATCTTGAAGAGACTTGGAAAAAGCAAAGACAGAAAGAAGTCAACAATCGAAAGGAAATTGAAGAAAGACTTATGACAACAACTAAGATGGAAGCGTGGAATCTATTAGACAAGAGAGCCAATTATATATTGCAGAAGATAATAAGGATGCATATGGAAGCGTGGACTCTATTATATATTGTAGAAGACAATAAGGACGGAGACAAAAGCATGGACTCAGTCAGACGAAGGGAGCAGATTATATGCACTCTTACATGAAACAAGGATTAGGAGGGAGTTAATCCTACGATTCATTGAAGATGATGAAATGTATATATCCATGGTAGAAGTCATGAAATACAACACGTGTTCATTTCATTTGCAGAAGAAGACTTCCACAGAAGCCTTAAAGTATTCCTGATTGTCCATCCAGATCTGTGATTCTATAATGAAGGTAAGAAGTGGAATCTCTAGGACATGGAATCTATAAGAAACTCCATGGACCCAAGAGCTAAAGGAAAACATGAAGATTCCAAGAAAGAAGAATCAGAACAACCAGTCATTGTATCAAGAATCACAAGATTACCAGCCTGGTATGAACTCACTAAAAGAAATCAAGCAGAAGAACCGAAAGTCATGATGAAAAACAGTGTATGGAAAAAATATGAATGAAAGCCTTGTAAGATCCATAACCAAAGGCTCTCCCAGATGGAGGGAGAATACTATGATGATTGCTTGTTCCAGTACACCAGACTTATCTCTATATAAGTCATTATATTATCCACAACATCCATGAGTCGGAATTCTACATCAGACGAATGCAAAGAATGTTCTCCAGAGAAATTGAA
>ML803993.1:98970-117280 GCA_009831015.1 Picea engelmannii | reverse complement strand
GAGATAATGATCATTCAGATGAATGATGAACAAAGATTTTCCAGACGGAAAACAGTTCAGAGCTTTTACTCCTCTTGTATCACTCTATGGTGAGAGTGACTTATCCAACATCATATCTAACTACTCAGATGAAGTATGGTTTCAAGAGATGATGCAGTTGATGATGATGGTGATGCTCATGATCTAGTCATAGTCTAGATGACTATATTGTTGCTACCGGGTAAATGGTATATTTTGTGCTCAAGTCCATTACTTGTAAATACCTCTCTAGCTAGGAGGGAGTGTTAATATTATGGTAGCTACGGGAGGTATTTACCCCCACGTGTGAACTTGATGAGAATAGAAGACTCCGGGAAGCAAGAGAAACCCTAATGAGTTGGCTAATAACCCTAGAAGCCTTGTTGGCTCAAGAAGATAATTTATATTAGGCTATTAGCCTCCAAGAGAAGAAGTTGGCCATAAATTATAATAATATATTGAACATACACTTATCCAGAAGAAGAAGTTGGCCCCAACAAAACTGACAGAACCACTATAAATACAGGGCGCCAGTTCTCATTTGTCATATCTTAGAATTGCAATTCTATAGTTTGGTGCGCATTACAGTTGCAGTCTTGTGCGCAGGTTTGGAGGAAGAGCTGGTGCAACTGCAACAACAACAAGATCTCAGTTTTGGCTTGAATATCTCTTGGCTAGGGTTTGGAACATCTGATCAGTCTTTTGTGATGTGCTATCCTTGGGGATTGATGTGCTACTCTCTGTTTGTCTATCTAGCCTAGGGTTTGCTTCCGGAGGAATTCTCGGTCCAGGTTAAGGTGATTGGAGGGAGGCTTTGACCTATGGTTGGGTGACGAAGGTATCATCAATGGTAAAATGAGAACACCATCTTCTATATTCTAACACCAATAACCCTAGCATTCTCTATGTTGGAGTCTTTATGCCAAGATAACACTTTTCCATATACTAAAGCTATTATGTTTCCTTTGTCTTCTAGGAAATATATGGATACAAGATTCTTTTCTAAACCAAGTACATATAAGACATTTCTCAAATGAACATTGTTACATGTTTTCAAATTGACAGAGACTTGTCCAAATCCTTCGACTGGGTAAGTGCTTTTGTCTCCAAGCTCTACCTTGTACGGTGTATTCTTTTCATTTAGATTTGAGATTATGGCTTTATCTCCCATCATATTCCTAGAAGATCCACTATCAATTATCCACATGTCATATTCAATCGTTCCTGTGAGTGTTGAGTAGTGTAGATGACTAGTCTTTTCACTCATGACTCCGGTTGACTGGTGACTAGTCATGCCTTGATCCAAAACTTTAACTTCGACGTTTCTGCCTTCTGAGAGTTACAAGAGGTGCACTGGACTAGGGAACACTTGAATACCTTCTTCTTGAGCGAGATGTTCCATCGCAAGGCGCTGGATCAGGTTTCAAGGTTTCTGTAACCGCTCCTGCTAGTAACCCTAGTGGCAGTGTCTTGGAAGCTGCTCCTGCTAGTAAAACCTAGCGACATTTCTTCAATGAGATTAGTATCCTAATGGATATGATTCCTTCCAGCGGTTAGACTGAATGAAGGAGGTGTGGGCACATAACCTGTTAGAATGTGCTCATTTTACGATAGACAAGATCACTATTTTCACCTAACCATAGGCCGAAGCCACCCTCCGAGCACCTTGAAATTGACAGAGCGAAGAATCCTGGTAGAAATCCAATAGCCAAGCAAGGCTAATGCACCAAGCAATAAGTAACCAAATATGATCAAAGAGTCCAACCCAAAAGATAAAATAAATAAGCTT
The DNA here is from genome assembly GCA_009831015.1 of Picea engelmannii. Lineage (NCBI taxonomy): Eukaryota > Viridiplantae > Streptophyta > Pinopsida > Pinales > Pinaceae > Picea > Picea engelmannii. The sequence continues at coordinate 115,473 of ML803993.1, read as the reverse complement.
CAAGACTGGCGGCAACACCTTCTCCAGAACTTGCGCACAAGACTTCAAGACTGCAGTGCGCACAAGTGTCTATCTATAATTATGAGAGTTGTGTGTAAAATGAGAACTAGTGCCCTATTTATACTGGCTCTGGCAGGCTACCTGGGCCGACTTCTCATTCTGGGTACTAATTAATTCATATTAATTATCTCTCTTAGCCGACATATCTTCTAGGGTTACATTCACTTCTTTTCTTGCTTTCGGAATATTCTAATCTCGTCAAAGGGTCACAATGGAGGTTGATACCTCTCGAAGCTACCATAATATCAACAATACCACCCTATGTTTATAGCCAACAAAAATAACATCCTAACTCACAAGTATTAATTACAAGTGCTTAGGCTAGTCTTTTATCAACAAAAAAGTTGTTGAAAATTTAATTTTTATGTAATTTTCTGAACATATCAGTTGCTGAAATAAATGTAAAGATAGAATAAAAGTCACCAAGATGATAATCAAGACAGATGAGACATAAAGCAATACTTTATTTCATTCAAATTCACCAAAGAGTCATTTTCTTTACAAAATCTCATGCATAAATTTTTGACCAAAGTCAAACTTAGACATCCCCGATGGAACATACAAAAGGACCTTTGACAGAAAACTAAAACTGAACTCTAAAAGTTGGATCAACTTGCCACAAATTGCTGCCCACTCGACTCTGCATAATAGCCTTTGTCAGTGATGAAAATTAATTCACCAACAAACAAGTCTACACAAACTATCAAAGATAGATCAACACCTCTGAAAAACAAGTGTCTGAATGATGTGATTCAAGCTTGAATATTGTTGTCTACAATAAGACCCTTCTATCATAAAAAATAATTAGGCTTGTGATGAATAAATGAATGAATGAAAACTGAACTATCTCAACATAAACTCAAAGAGAAAACCTTAATATGCTTCAGCTTCTATCCACCTCTTGTTCCTCCCTTTCCTTTTTCTTTTAACAAATTAGAATTGGTTGAAGAAGTTGAACCAACTCATTAGTTAAGTTAATTAAAAGACTCAACTAACTTTAGTTAGAGGGAAGAGTAATAATTAAAATAAGGGTCATAAATAAATAATAACTAGCAGGTGGGCCCCCTTGTGACTCCCTTTAGTTCATAACAATAATAACGATCATAGCATAACCATTAGTTAAGAAAAATACACCTCCTTGTGCCTCCCATCAACATATTCATTTTTGGCAATTTTAGCTTATGAAATTTGAAATTATTTCAAAATAATACACATATATCCAAAATAAAACATATTGTCCAAAGATCCCTGAAGTCAACTGTCATAAAACAATAGATAAAATAAAACTCAAAAGCAATATTTCTTAGTCTGTGATGAAACCCTTCCTTGATTGTTGATGTCACCTCTTGACTTTCATGAATTTTCCTTTGGTTGTGCAGAGCCTTTAGGCCTAATCTTGCTGATCACATGAGAACAATCATCCCTCAAATGCATCCAGGAAGGCATGGATTTTTCAAAACCATTGGATGGTGAGGAAGGGGTAACAATGGCTTTTCCTTTATCAAGGGCATGGTGGGACTCAATTTTCAATCTCTTGCTAGCATGGGAGGATTGCAATGGCGAGTGGTTAGGGGAAGCTTGGGGAATGGGGTTAACAGGCGGAGGAGCAGACAATGACAAGTTGGGCTAGCCACGATGTTGGGAGACTGTCGGGTGGAAAATCTCCTGCCATCCATCATTTTCAGGGACCTTGGGTTGTGATGAGACATGAGGAAGTAGAGGGATATTAGGGGCTTGCGGGGCTTGGAAAGGATGTCTTTCAGGCCTAGGTTGGACTATTTCCTACCCAATCCAATTGAATAATCCAGCATGAAACAATTGGCCAAGCTCTTGTGAATCAACGCCAAAATGTATGGAGAACCTGGGCCTTCTCGGGCCTCAGTTCCAATTACCTCTACCTATATTTCCTCGGCCATGGCTACCTCGACTGAAAAAACTCATCCTTCATGTGCAATCAATTAGCAAATAGTTTTTTAAATAACCTTATATGAAAATTCTTAAAAATATGAAATATATTTGGCTCGATAATGTATCAGACTCATGCAATCCATTCCATACAAAATATTTTACTGTTAATCAATGAGCAGGGGGGTGAAAAAGGGTTCTAGGATATGTGAGGGGTTTGTATTGAGCGAAAATATGATATAATGAGGGGGGAAAATACATGGTCACTGCTCAATGACAACAACAATCAACTGAAAAGAAAACCAATAAAAAATCACTGTAATCCACACAAGACACTGCCACTTTCAACTGCCTATTACTGAAATTCTCTTGACTGTAATCAATATTAGAACAGGGAGTGAAAAAAATGAAATGGGAAGGTGATGGGATTTGTAATTAGCGAAAAATGAAATCATGGAAGGGAGAAAGACGATTATTGTTCATGAAATTAATTAAGTGATCCAAAAAACATTCTGCGAAAAGAGATGCATCAACCATCAATTATTTTGACCAAATAACAATTTTTGTGCCTTTAACTAGTTCTCTGTTCATAATCAAATATCCAACACAGTGCCACCACAATACAATATGTATTCCACACAATTTTTAAGGGGTTTTGTTCCTTTCATTTACATTCTTTGCAATTTATAACAATTTTTGAACAATACCCATTTCCAATCTGTAAACCATCAAAATCAACCACTGCCCATAAAGTACTTCAATAAAAAAATATACTCCAATTCATATTTCCAAAAATAACAATAAAGTCACAGTATCACTACCATCGGGTCTCTCATTTTGAATGAAATGACATTCGTTAAATAAATATAGGCAGTCACCCAATAATCAATATCAAATTGCCAAAACCCGAATTGACAATTAAACGGACAACAACCACCATTCAAACACAAGACATGCACTGAATAATTCAATCATTCAAGTGTAAATCCATCACTGTGCAAGACCAATCTAATGTGACTGTAAAAATCTAGGCCACCTATCCAATCGACGAGGTATCATCAACAAGCCTGTCTCAACAAGTGATCAGGCTACAAAAAAACATGCTTAAAACCATGTGGGTATCCCTGAGTGTGAAAACCCAAACCATCTATGTTATACACAGTGCACAACCAACAAAACAACACGATGCAACATTTCCACTTAACACAAAAAACACACGGTCATAGTAATAACTCAACCCATTGTGCTGAGCCATCGATTTAATACAATGTTGTTATGATTTAGTCACACCGTAATCGACTATGCTGTGCAAACTCAAGATTATACAATCGAACAAACATAAGGATGCCGTGGATATATTATCTACAGTCGTCCGATTCAATAGTCATTCGGCCCCAAATAAAACCACAATTACCATGCCCATTATTTCTTTTTGCAAAAACACCATACACACAATGCAACATGCGTGAGGAACATCAAGCATTTGTACCAATGCTAGCTAATCATCCAAATAATCATTAGTGCAAATACCAGTGACTATGTATCAACCATCAATTCACCACTGTCATAAAAAATCAATCAACCTAACAAGTTGTGGAAACTACGCATACCCCCGCATCCAATCGAATCGAGGTAGAGGCCTTCTCCATTAAAAATATCGAGTTATTAACATAAGCAGAGTGACAATGTTCTTTGAAAGTGCAATTGGAAATGTAGGGTTTACCACTGTTATAACAGCGTCAGTGACTATATAACAACCAACACGACTGTCACATGAGAAACTGGTCAAGGTTGTGCTCAAAAGTCGACAATTATACCACCAATCAACCATAACCAAGTCGTAAAACCAACAGGCTAGGTTGGTCTTCTCTATAAATCTTCAGACTGGAGGGCTAAGGTTTGTTCTGTAGCCAACACAGGGAGAGTAAAGCCACTCTTTGTAATGGTGAAAACTATGAGGCCACGGTGCATATAGGAAGAACCACGACTCATTTGTGGACGGGTACAAATCCATGACAGGGGCCATAACCGAAAAGGTAGGGCTCTAGTTCGGCCTGGAAAATGTTATTTAATGAACGTAGGGTATAACCCTCGTGTTCTTCGATCAAACAACCACAATATGGAGGTGAAGACATGGACGAGTAAGAACACGAGAACCCATTTCGTGACCCTTAGTGTTGAAATCAACCAATGTCGAAGTGAACAAAACACTGTGATGCAGAAAGCCTTCAACCATTAAACCCATGAAAGCCAAAGACTAGATTTAGTGGTAGCGCGTGAAGATATATATCCACCCAATACTAAACAAAAATGAATCCCTCCAACTAAACCAACAACGATAATAGAGAGATATCACCCAAGAATACCAATAACCTCTACGAACTCAAAATTATTATAGGAAGAACCATCCACTCTTCATTCCAAGAACCAAATTTCACACAATTGAAACACTTAGGAAAACACAAACCAATACACCTGAGCCAGTAATCATTTCATAACCAGAGCAGAGTCACGAATGGCCAAAAAAGGGACATACCTGTAATCGAATTCCTTAAAACAAGAGCTAGCCGAGCGGTTCCTCCCTGCTAAAAATTCAGAGCATAACCACAACAACAAGATCGAACAATAGCCCAACTAGGGTGGAGCCTAACAAGAGGAGTAAAGGTGACGTGCAGTAAATGCATGTCACCTCCACCCACAATGCATTAATTCATCAGTACATGCCACTACATTCTTCATTAACCATTAATCAAACCATGTATCGAAACCATCACCACATTAAAAGCCAATAGCACGACTTATTCCATAACATAATTCAAGTCCTATATAATTCAACCATTCACATAACCAATATAACTATTACCTTTCCAAATGCACCATCAACATTTCATACCATATGCGTATTAACCATATAACCCAATCAAAATTTCATATCCATTTACATGCTAGCTAGGGTTTAACAATAATCATCAAGTCTTCTCATGCATGTAGTATAGTTTAGGATAGCTTTAAATTCTTCCCCTTCGCAATTGTTTCTCATTTCCTTCCAATTGTTTTCATGTATTATTGTATAATTAGGTCCCTTTTCTTTGCATTTGTTATAGTATTTTGCCTCTCTCAAAACTGCCCTTCATGTAATTTCACTAACATATTTGTTGTGCAGGTGCGATAAGACAGATAGCAATGAAATTAATGAATAACATCAACTATAGTAACATAAGGAATCAACACTTCATACGCTCAAATCATAACCAATAACAACAAGACTTCATCAACCATGTAAGTTGTGTCGCACATCATCACAACATCAAAAAATGAACAAATCCGATCTCCAATAGTTCAAGGGGGTCCCACCTACTAGTATTATCTAGTTTGTTTTTATAATAATAAGCTTTAGCAACACTTTGCGGGCAAAAATTCGTTGACAATTTTAATCGTCAACAATGATAAGTAGGAAATCCATCGACAATACATGATGACACATGTACCACATGTTCATATGGAAGAATGGTATCATGGTATATGAAAGAGTTTGGACTTGGTATCAAGGATGAGTAGAGGTATTTGAAGAAATAATGTTATGTCAAGAATACCTCGCAAGATGGTCAAAAACCACGACTGAAGAGTGTTAAGGTGTGATTCTAAGTGCAACCATGAAGGCTTGGGAATGCACTGCTGGAAATTCACTCACGTTAATCAGAGTGCTTAGTGGATCTGGGTTTAAGAGTAAATCGTTTATGGATGAAATACTAAAATTCCATTTGCTCTAAAAGAAACCAAGGTAAAGATAAATAATCACATTGCAGACATATATGTTCTAAGCAGATTGATATGTCAGGATACTAGTCTTATGATAAAGGGGAATTATGTTAACATGGAAATAAAGGAAACAACTCTAGGGATCAGTCATATAGTTTTGGGGGTAGTACTTCCATTATTATTATCATATGGGTGTAGTGGAATCCTGGTCAGAATGTCAGAACTTCAAAGGTGAGATATTAAAGGTGCAGGTATTCAAAAGAATTCCAACATATGTCTAAAGGTAATGCCTCATGTGCAAAGTGTATGTATAAGTATACAACCATACTTCTAAGGAAGACAATACATAAATCTAAGTGAAGTACATAATAAAATAAGTCCAGGAGTAATTAGAGGAAGTAGGAAAAAGGTATCACTAAGCAGATGACAATTTGTTTTGAGTCACGATAGAACTCAAAGAACTGTGGCAACAATGAAGGTATTGTTGATGCTATAAGAATGTTGGGTGTAGTTCAAAAGTATTGAGTACATTCCCAAAGTATCTTGGGATAACAATAAAAAGGACTCATGTATAGAAGTGATTTATGAGGAAGAAACAATAAGGGACCATGAAGAAGAAAATGGTTCTAAAGTTAGTATGGAAGGCAAAGAAGATGACACCTTAGAGAACCCCTCTCAAGTGGAAAGGATCCATTGGTAATATGTTATAAGGATGAGAGTACTAATGTAATTTATGATAGCAACTAAAAGTAGTGTTAACTACTTCCAGCTAATCTCTATGAAGATGGAAAAAAATACTTTTGGGGTAGCATTATAACATGTTGGAAGTTGAGTCCGCACGGGTGTAGACGGATTGGCAAGTGCCATGTAAATGGAAGGAAATTTGTAAAATGAAGTCTCATGTTCGATTCTCACCTAGATTTACTCGTGCGCCATTCTTGCGGGCTGGGTGGTTGCACCTGGGGTTATAGTGGTAGCCTTCGGGGATCGAACCCGTGTCACGCGAGTACGAGAACCGCCAGTTGCCGATTCCCCCAGTACAAAAAAAAAAAAAAAAACATGTTGGAAGTTGACTATGTAATCCAAGGTCAAGGACAAGTGGATCTAAAAAGAGTGATAAATGGTTCAATAAACCACAAGAGATGAAGTGTTCAATGAGAGAAAGCCAAAAATCAGTTTGGGCCAGTAAGGTAAAACAAGGTGGAAGACCCAAGATCAATGAGAGAGCATGAATAGATATGTAATTTGGTCATGCATATGCTGGGTCGGAGAGATCCAGGTAATAAATGAATGTTGAAGTTTAATATCAATATAGTATGTAGTCGAAAATATATGTAGAAAAGTGTAATGGCTAGAAGATGTTCATGATAGAAATGATCATGTGAAATAATTACACTGAGAACTAAGAATAGCTAGGAACAACAAAGAAAGAGGTACATGATGAAAAAATTTACTACAATTTTTGTAGTAACAAGTATATTATGGCCTGTGTTGGACAACTAAAGGGGGGGGGTGAATAAGTTCTTACTGTGATTAAACAATTATGCCCATTTTAAACTCTTTAAAAAACACTCAATGATGATCACAACAATGCAGGGAAGTAATCAATAGAATATTCAACATCAATCACACACATAAAATATAAAGAGACAAATATTTCCTAAGGAAACCCATAAAGGGAAAAACATCTTCTTCTTGATATGATAAGTAATCTTTATTTTCTGTACATTATCATTCTTATGAGCACCAACTCCTTTTGAGGCTAGTACCTCTGTTTTACAAGCAACAACTTGATGAGATCACCAACTCTCTGGTTTCTCTAGCACCCATTAGAAGGAAGCACCAACTCCCTTTGTGTTACAACACCAACTGGATGGAAGAACCAACTTCTAGTCACACAGGCACCAACCTGTACAAGCTGCAACTTGCTGAGAGAACCAACTCTCTGGATTCTCTAGCACCCACTAGAAGGAAGAACCAACTCCCTAAGTGTTCCAACACCAAATATATTGAAGCATCAACTTCGAGTTACATAGGCACCAACATGTATAATAGAGCACAATAGTTCTCCCTTGCACCACCCTACCTCCCTGGTTTTTTTGGCTGCAACCAGATGGAAGCTACAACTCCCTGTGTTCAAGCACCCACTTGAAACTCTGAGGACAACAATCCTCCCTAGCACCTCCCTACCACCCTGATTATAAATATTTGTTACTGAAAATTATACAATGATACATTATTTGACAATGGCTTACCAGTCTCATCACTGTTCTGCTATACTACTCTTCTCTGCCTGCATCAGTGTCTTCCTGCTCGCATCTTCTTGAGATTTATGTTAGAAAAATAGGACCGCGGAGCAATAAAATAAAACAAATGCAGAAACAAAACACAGAAGATACACAATACAATAGAGACACATATTTACATGGTTCACCCAGTGTGGGCTACGTCCACCAGAGAAATTTCCAGGTCCTTCCTTTATTATTATCCAAGAAATGAAGGGATACAACCTACAACAAAACCCATTGTAACTTCCTCTTGTTTCTCTCACATTCTCCTCTCTCAGAATACAATACTCACCATAATGCATAGCCGCAATACATTTCCCTCATAATAGAGGGTTGCCTTCTAGGGTAAAAAACCCTACCATAATTTCTACCGTTAGATATGCGACCTTATAATGAATGGTACAATGAAATTACAATGTACATTTACAAGGCAATGTTTCCTTCGAGGGCTTCGCCCCCAAACCCCCACCGAGGGCTCTCTTTCCCTCGAACCCCCCAGAAGGGGTACCCCCCTCTCTGTACTCCCCTGCATGGAAGAGTGTACATACTTCTGGGGTGTAAAGTCTTCATGGGGTATAGACACAGCTGAAAGCAAGGACCTATGAATCAGGAAGATAATCAGGCTCCACAACCAACAATCTCCCACTTGGAGACTAATCTCAACGACTCCACCGCTGTTGTATATGCTGGACTCTGAACCTTCTTGGACCTGGAAAATTTCTCATCTTCATATTCATTCTTGAAGACCAACTGAAACTGAGCAGGAACTCAGTTTCTCTCTGGTTACTCCCTTTGTTAACATGTCTGCAAGAACTCAGTTTCTCTGTGTTTCCACACGTCCTTTCTCCAAAACCGTGGTTTCGATTGCGGCCCGCTCACAACATTTTAACGTTCATGCACCTTCAATCCCCGCAATGTGACATGACCAATGATATCATGATCTTGATGGTGCTCTTGAAAAAACGGTTCAAATTTGTTCTTTCACGATATGCGGATCATATCTAACCTCCCTAAATCAACGACTGTGATTTATTTCATGATCTGGGCTTCGGGAGTTTCAAATATCAAACTTTTCTTTCCTCCATAAGTCAATCTTCCAGAGTTGAAAATCCACTGATACGTGTCCCTCTCAGATCAACAGTCGAGATCCCCTTCGGATCTCTGGACTTTCGGAGATTTCGAATCTCAACTTCTTATTTCTTCTGAATGGATATCTTCCGAAATGGAAGATCTATTGACATCTGTCCTATTTAATCCAATGACTATCCTCTGCTCCGGGACTTCGATGTTTTCTTATCTTTGGCGCTTCTCTTTTCCATGAACGCTTTCACCCAGAGTCAATGATCTATTGACATGTAACCTCCTGCACGATCAACAATCATGAGTGACTTCAACACTTCGGATTTGGGAGTTTCAACTCCTATGCACTTGTTTTTCCCGGAGTGCTTTCACCCGAATTCATAATCTTATCACACGTACCCCTCCTGGCGATCAACGACCAAGGTCTTCTTCAGGTCTTCGGTGTTTGGGACATCGGGACTTTAGGCTAATCACTACTTCATTCTCCTTTGGAGTGGTCACCTGCTGAATAAGTCACAGGTGGTGGAGACTGCTTGGTATTGGTTAACACTTCCACTTACACTGTCCTTCCACTGAACTAGATCAACGGTTGAGAATGCACCTGAAGTGATCTTCATATTGGACTGTTGAGAGCAACTTCGGACCTTCGTCCTTCGAGACTTTTGACATTTGTTGGTGATTAAACTTCTGAATTAAATCTCCCGGAGTGACGTAGCTTGCTTACGTCACTTGTTGACATGGAATGATCCAATTTCCTCTTGACACTTGTCATCATTTGATTATTCCATGTGTACTTGAAATGAGCAAGGGGGGTCCGAGTTGACAAGAAGGTGACACGTATGAGGGTCCCACATGAGAAATACCACCAACTCGGACCCNGGGGGGGGGGGTTCGATATGACCTGTCGACCTTAGATCTGAGTGCCTGATTATCGACCCCTGAGATTAGCGTTCCCTCTAATTTATCTTGTCCTTCCACTTATTTCAATCCGACAAATGACAGAAATCCGGGTGATCGAGATCTCAAATCTCATCCCTTTCTTATCCTGTCCTTCATTAATTCAATCCAATGGTTGTTGGTCCTCTAGATCGGTGATCCAATGACCACAATCTCTCTTCCTCTTGAGCTTTTGATCTCTCCAAATTAGAAGATTTTCTAAGTATTCAAAGGTTTCATCTTCTGAGCCTTCTCCCACAGGTCTCATCTTCGTTGTTCTTGTTTTCCATCGTCGTTGTTGTTGAATTCCTTTCCTATTCTCCATAGTTGTTCTCGCCATCAATGAAAAGCACACTTTTCCTGTAAACATGCCATCATTGTTGTTGTTATTTCCTATAAACATACCATCGTCACTTTTATTCTTTCCATCAATGACAAGCACACTCTACCTGTAAACATGCCAACAATATCCCCCTTTAGCATTGATGGAAACCTTGAAAGACTGCACTGTTCTACTTAGACCTCCAACTGTAGCATCCAGACCACACCTTTTCTCCCCCTTTGACATCAATATCAAAGAAAAACATGATCCCTCTGAGCTGTTGCAGTACTTTTCAGAGGTATCATATATTCAACCAACACAAACTCCCCCTGACAGGATGGACTCTCTTATTTGGGTCCTGCAGAGTATTTGTATCTAACTCAGAGTCTTCTCCTTCTAATTATTGGACCTTTTCATGTTCAACTTCGACTATGTCCTCTGTATCAGACTCAATATTGCTCACCTCTCTTACTGGGATTGTGTATTCTCTCCTGATCCCATGTTTATCACAAAATTCCTTGAAATCACTTGACATAAATTCTCCTCCTCTATTTGATCTTACTGCCTTTAACCTGTTTACCTATTTGATTCTCAATTAAAGATTTAAATATTTTAAATTTCTCAAATGCTTCAGTTTTTCCTTTGATACAAGCAACCCAAGTGATCAACATGAAGTAGTTTTCCTTCCCTATGCGTTCCTGTTTTGATGGTCCACATAAATCCATATGAACTAATTGGAATGGTTTCTCTATTGAAGTAGAGCTCTTGGATTTAAACTGTGTCCTAGTTAGCTTTCCCACTTGGCAGGTATTACACACAGAATCTTATGGCTTTGATATTCTTGGAATATCTTTTACTGCCTCAAGATTTTTGAGCTTGATTAAGTGGTCAAAGTTTAGATGTCCAAGTCTCTTATTCCATAACCATATTTCATCATGTTTTCTTAGATAACACTCTTCTCTATCTTCTTTCAACACATATACAATATTGTTTGTCCTTATGCCTTTAGCCACCACTTGTTCCGAGTTTACAGACTTTATCTTACAATATTTGGAAGTGAACACCACTTCACATCCTTTGTCACACATTTGACTTACACTGAGAAAATTATGTTTGAGCCCATCTACAAGCAGAACATCCTAGGTTTTTCCTTTACCATTATTCAAAATCACCATCCCTTTACCATCGATTTTACCCAGTTCATCATTTCCAAAGGTTACATTTCCTGTTTTGATTTTACTTATAGACAAAAAATTATCCTTGTTTTCAGTCATGTGATTGGAACATCCATTGTCTATATACCAGGGGTCTTTTTGTTTTTGAGTTGAAAGTACTAGGCCACATTTTTCACTATCTTTCTTTTTCCATGTTATGGCATTTCTAGCTAAGGGTTTTATCCTTGGCTCTACCTTGTAATTCTTCAGATGGCAGTTTGCATCTTTGTGACTGAAGTTATGATAGTTATAACATTCGAGCTCATTGTCCAATAGGTCAAAGTGATTAGTGCTACGTTGTCTACTCATTGGCTACTTAGTTCCATGTTTCCAATCTTGTTTATTTATTGACCTCCTCAGTTGCATGTCTCTAAACTTAATTTGACAATTTGCAATCTTATGACTAAAGTTCGAGCAGTAAAAACAATAACCATGGAAGAAATTTTGGTCCCTGAAGGATGGCCTTCTTCTTGGAATTTGTTGCTCCATATTATGATATCTTTGTTTTTGATCTGGGATCATCTTGTCTTTATTATCTTTTGGTGGCATAGTACTCACATGGTCTGATTGTCTACTGACTTGGAACTTGATCATCTTTACTGGCTCTTTGTTTTTTGGTTGTTTGCTACTTAAACCACTTACATAACCTAAACCAGTCTTCAACAAAGGAGATATTTGTTTTCTCAAAGTGTCGTTTTGTTCTGCTGAGGCTTTAATGCTTGGATGATTTTTGAGATACAATGCTTTAAACTTATCTATCTCTTTTATGGTTTTTACTACCTCTTCTTCCAAGGCTTCAAATCTTGCCTTCTTCTCTGATAACTATTGTTTCAGAATGTCTATTTTATTTGCCTCTTCCAATTCCACTTTTAGCAGGGCAAACTCTTCATCAGGTTTTTTACTGTCTTTCTTGAACTGTATCAACAATTGTTTTTTCTTTTTCTTCTTAGATCCGAGTCTAGCAATTTATTCTAGGGCGCTGATCAGTTCTCCTTCCATGTCAACCACAACTTATTCATCATTAACACCACTTCCGGTGCTTTTATTATCATAATCCTCTTTGGCCATTAACATAAAGTCATTAACCTTATCTTCAATAGAAGAGTCACTACTTTCATTATCTAAGGGATCATCATTGTTTACACAAAGGCTTTTCTTCTTAAAATTATTCTCTTTATATACCTTCTTGTGTTTGTTATTCTATTCATCATAATATGTCTGATCCTTTCTTTTGTGAGGACACTTAGACGCAAAATGATCTATCTTACCACAATTGAAACATTTGAAGGGAAGTTTTCCTTGGCACCTACCTGATCCTTTCTTTAGTCTTCTCACAAATTTAGCTTCAATTTCATTAGGCTCATAATCCTCATTCTTATACGATTTAAATGATTATTCTCTAGAGGTGGGTTTATATTTAACTATCCTCATTTCATATGCAGTCAATGTTCCTAGAAGTTGATCAAAAGGAAAATCTTTTAGATCATTAAGTTATTCTATAGCAAAGACCTTTGGGTTGAACCTATCTGGTAGAGATCTCAAAATTTTCTGAACTAAATAGGCTTCCTCAATTTTTTCACCAAGTCCTTTCATTGCATTTACTAGTTCTTCAACTCTCAGAAAGTACTCCCTAACAGTTTCATCCTCTTTCATCTTTAGTTGTTCAAACTGTACTCTGTAGGTTTGAAGCTTGGCATCCTTTACCTTCTCATTACCTTCATAACTGCTAATGAGTTTTTCCCACATTTCTTTGGTAGATTCTAAGTGCATAACTTTTACAAATTCTGCTTCTGCAAGACCACTCAGAATAACATTCATAGCCTTAGCATTGAAGCTGAATTCTAACTTGTCACCCTTAGAAGCTAGTACAACTGGATTTACATAACCAATCTCTACCACACCCAAGACATCTGCACCTAAAGCCATTATGTAGGTTCTCATCCTGACTTTCCAGAAGGAAAAGTTCGTTCCATTGAATAGGGGGGCCTTATTGGTTGAAGTTCCTTCATGGATAGTCATGTTTAAGCTCTAGGATCTTCCCTTAGATAAAAGGAACCGACTCTGATACCAATTGTTGGAAAACTGAGAGGGGGGGGTGAATCAATTGTTACTATGCTTAAACAATTATGCCCATTTTAAACTCTTTACAGAACACTCAATGATGATCACAACAATGCAGGGAAGTAATCAATAGAATATTCAACATAAATCACACACATGAAATATACAGAGACAAATATTTCCCGAGGAAATCCATAAAGGGAAAAACCTCTTCTTCTTGATATGATAAGTAATCTTTATTTTCTGTACATTATCATTCTTATGAGAACCAACTCATTTTGAGGCTACTACCTCTGTTTTACAAGAAACAACTTTCTAAGAGCACCAACTCTCTGGTTTCTCTAGCACCCACTAGAAGGAAGCACCAACTCCCTTTGTGTTCCATCACCAACTGGATGAAAGCATCAACTTCCAGTCACACAGGCACCAACCTGTAAAAGCTACAACTTGCTGAGAGCACCAACTCTCTAGATTCTCTAGCACCCACTATAAGGAAGAACCAACTCCTTGAGTGTTCCAACACCAATTGGATGGAAGTATCAAATTCCAGTTACACATGCACAAACTTGTATAACAACACAATAGTTCTCCCTTGCACCACCCTACCTCCCTAGTTTTTCTGGCTACAACCAAATGGAAGCTACAAATCCCTATGTTCAAGTGCCCACTTGAAACTCTGAGGACAACATTCCTCCATAACACCTCCCTACCACACTAATTATTAATCTTTTTTACTGAAAATTATACAGTGATACATTATTTGACAATGGCTTACCACTGTTCTTCTACACTGCTCTACTCTGCCTGCATCAATGTATTCCTGCTCACATCTTCTTGAGATTTTTGTTCTTCTGATATATCTCTACATGAGCACCTCAACTTTCTCTTCCTCTCTCATATATGCATTTATGTTCTATCCTTTTCTTTCACGTCTTATGTTTTGTGCACCATTTCCACTCTATGCGTTACACCTCTTCTGTACGCTTCAACTGCTACACATAGCATGCTTCTACCCGCATGAATAAATCTTCAACAAAATAAACCATCTCGTCTCTGTTTTGCATATATTTATCATGCCAAGTCCTCTGCTAGATCATACACCTAATATTTCATCCTCTCTAGCGATTATGATGAGTTTGTTCTTCATGAGTGGTCGTTATCTTGAGATTCTTTGGCTTCTCTGGCAGTTACAGTCTTCGAAACTTTACCATCTATCAATTGTATCTATGATGAGTCTTAATTCCGTTGGCAGTTATCTCGAGACTCTTTAGCTCCTCTGGCGTTCACCCTGAATCTCATCGAAATATCTGGTAGATACAATCAATCCGTTCCGTCAGTTACATAGAGTCATTTTGGCTTCTTTGGATTCTAAGCCCATTCCTTCATGTGACCTTCAGCAGTGACCAAACGCCTATTCAAAAGGTGCTTCCCGAACTCAGTCTTGTGAGAGATAGCTCTATTTCTTGATATGACCTCGAGCGACGGTCTCTCGTGACCATTCGATTTCAAGCGCGTCCAAAGGTGGTTTAGAACAAACTGCTTTCCCCCCCACAATTCATTACAAGCTTCCACACGTCCTTTCTCCAAAATCGTGGTTTCAATTGTGGCCTGCTCACAACATTTTAAAGTTCACGAACCTTCAATCCCCGTAATGTGACAGGACTGTCGATCTCACAATATTGACAGTGCTCTTGAACAGACGGTTCAGATTTTGTTTTTCACGATATGCAGATCAGATCTAACCGCCCTAAATCAATGACTGTGATTTATTTCGTGATCCGGGATTCAGGAGTTTCAAATCTCAAACTTTGCTTTCCTCGTAAGTCAATATTCTGGAGTTGGAAATCCACTGACGCGTGTCCCTCTCAGATTAACGATCAACATCTCCTTCGGTTATTCAGACTTCAAAGATTTCAAATCTCAATTTCTCGTTTCTTCTAACTGAATATCTTCCGAAATGGAAGATCTACTAACATTTGTCCTCCTTAATCCAACAAATATCCTCCGCTCCGGGACTTCGGTATTTTCATCTCTTCGGCGCTTCACTTTTCCATGAACGCTTTCACCTGGAGCCAAAGATCTATTTCCACGTACCTTTTTGCATGATCAACGATCATGAGTGACTTTGACACTTCAGGCTTCGGGAGTTTCAACTCCTATGCACTCGTTTCTCCCGGAGTTCTTTCACCTGAATGCATAATCTTCTGACACATACCCCTCCTGGAGATCAACGACAAGGGTCTTCTTCGGGTCTTCAATGTTTAGGAATTTGAGACTTTAGGATAATCGCTGCTTCATTCTCCTCCAAAGTGGTCACCTGCTAAATAATTCATAGGTAGTGGAGACCGCTTGTTTTCGGTTAACACTTACACTTACAATGTATTTCCACTGAACTAGATCAACGGTTGAGAATGCACCCAAAGTGATATTTAGATCGAACGACTGAGAGTGAATTCAGAACTTTGTCCTTCGGGACTTCGGACTTTTGACATTTGTTGGTGATGAAACTTCTGAAGTAAATATTCCAGAGTGATGTAGCTTGCTTACATCACTTGTTGACATGGCACGAGCCAATTTCCTCTTGGCACTTGTCATCATCTGATTATGCCATGTGTACTTGTTGACATGATCTTCCAAATGTCCTTGCTGACATGGTTTGCCACATGTCCTCGCTGATGTGGTTTGCCGCATGTCCTTTCTGATTTAGTATGTTGACATGGGTGAGACGTGTAGGTAGTGTAGTGGAGGCGGAGGTAGAGCACAATAGTGGAGTGTGACGTGTAGCGGGTATTGGAGTGTGACGTCAGAGTGAAGAGGTGGTATGCATTAGTGGTTTGGTGATTTTATTAGAGGGTGGGTTAGGTAGTAATTGGTAATG
>ML803993.1:72954-90065 GCA_009831015.1 Picea engelmannii | reverse complement strand
TGAATTGGTAGAAGAAGAAGAAGAAGAAGAAGATGGAGGAGAGGGTGGTGGAGAAGCACCATTCCCTCCATTTCTATTTGGAGTTTTATCACCACTGTCTCCCTTGTGCTTTGAAGGGTTGGAGCCTTCACCTTGCAACCTTGTATTCCTTTCCATCAAGATCTTCATCATCTCTCTCATTTCCATGAAAACCTTTCTGAGATCTTCATCTTCTGCAGGAACATGTTCATGACTCTCTTCATGAGCCATACTTGGTGAATACCTCCTTGAAACTTGCGGTGATGATATATGCTTCCTCCTTGAAGGATGAGAACTTGGCTCCACAAGTTGACCTTCTCCTCTTTTGAGTTTCAACCTTGTGAGCATCAGAAAACAAAACACTTGCAAATAATCAAGTCTTCAAAAACCTATTCTCTGATACCAACTTGATCTAAAATTGAAGAAGACTTGTATTCTTGAAAATATTTGCAAGTTAATTTTATGTGTTAAAATGCAAATGGATCAAATTTGAAACACAAATTTAATAGGATTTACTCATTCAATATGCATATAAACAACAGCAAAATCAGAGAACAGAAAACACATAACACAACAAATGATAAAGGAGTTCATCCCTCTCTTGGGCTACATCTCCTGGTCCAGCTTCCAATGGATCATTTGTATTATTTGTTCAAAGTGCTAAAAAATGTGCTTTTCAATGCTCAAAATACCAAATAGACTGCTCCAATGGATTCAAAACATCCAAAAACCCCTAGCTGGTCTTTTTCGGCACCTCGTTTGGCAAAAAATTGAAGAAGATAGGCTTCCTGGAAGTCCCCCCTTCAAGCTTGCTGTCTCTGCATCTACAAAAAGCACCCTTGTTGGCTCAACCTAGCCCACACGCATTTTAAAGCGTAAAAACTCAACATCGGGCGCAACCGTACAACCAGTACAAACTATCGATCGGTTACGCGCTGGCCTTTAACTACCAAGTCCCGTGGGCACATGGTCACCACATGACCGCGCACAATACACAACAGGGCTAAAGTTCAAACCGTTTACAAAACCGTAAGGTTAAACCCGCGCACATACATGTTGGTCACATGTTATATCAAACCACGTGCATTTCAAATGGTTACACCATATATTACGGTGGGTTTAACCACCCGTAGCACCGGTTGTATGCAATACACATATATATAACCATGGGTCGAGGCTTAGCCCCGGCCCGGTTCACGCCCCAATACACAATTTTGCAAATTAAAATATATTACAATGCATATATATGTTAAGTAACATGTGTGGGCGCACCAATTGGGCGACCTTTCCCAAGGCTTTACCCTGCCCAGAGCTCACGGGGTCGACTCCTGCCAAGTGCAAAGATTTTAATCCAATAAACAGGTGACACGTGGTGGCCATTGATTGGGCCACGTGTCACCATCCCATTCGCTACCAACAAACCATGTCACATGCCAACTGTCCCAATAGATTCCTTCCACGTGTCGTACAACCTGCCACATCAGCGTCCGTACGGACTGTACAGTCAGCATCCCTTTTTTTGCATGTTTGTCATTTTGAACAGAACACAATATCTCTCGCTCCCAACATTCGTTTGAACCCAAACAAGTTGCATTGGGTTCGTAACGACAAGGCCTACACTCTCATTCGATTTGAAGTGATTTCAAACACTTTGAATTTTTGAGCAAAATTTGATCCCCTGGATCAGTCTTTTAGTTTGTTTTTATCCTTTTTTAAGCCTTATAAGATTTAAATTTTTTTAAGTTTCATCCCTTTAAAGTTTATGTTTGATAGGACCCCTTAGATGATTAAAGTTTTGAATCATAGCTCTAGTTTGATCCTCAAATTGATTTTTGGGCTTAAACCCTTTTTAGTTCATGACTTAAGTTTTGGACCCCTTCATGATTTGTCATTAGGATCGATCCCTCCCCTCCCATGACTAGACTGATGTGACACACCATTCTCCTCACTCATGAGCTCGTGGGCATGCCTTGCTGTCCTTGCTTACCTATCCATAATTTTTTTAAAATGGAGCATTTCCCACTCATCAGGAGGTTCCATAGCGCCTTACCTGTTCATCATGATTTCCACCACGAGTTATGATTGCCATGGTTGATGTCATGTTCCTTGTTTTCAGTGCTAGGAGTTGGTTAAAGATACCTCCAATATATCGCATTTACGAGCCCTGATAACGGTTTATGATTTGAAAATTCATGAATGCTGCACTGCTCAAACTCATAGTTCTGACTAGGTGACAACGGTGCGACCCAATTTGATGAAGAGGTAGATTCGAGGGCCGAAATGTTCGCAAATTCAGCCTGAGATTTTGTTGAAGCTTCAAACATGTGTCTACTCCACACGTATCCCATGTTGCCTCCTCTGCATATTAGTTTTCAAAAAAAAATGGTGCTCGGAGTTTGGTTTATTGGGCTTGCACAGTTGTAAGGGAGTCATCTTCGCATCACATACTTGTCTCCTCCCTTTTCAAACCTATAAACTTCATTTTCTTGTATTCAACTCCGTCTAAATCTACTCTCCATAGCTACTAAGGTTGCAAGCATATACACATTCTATCTTCTGCATAGGCGTCGCGCTACCCAGAGGCATTGCTTAACCCCTCTGTGTCTCCCCCGCTTTCTTTCATTTTGGAGTTAAGCGTTTTTACTCAGTTACAAAGGGCCAATTACAGATTACCCCCTCATTGTCTACACTCTCAAATACCTGTACAAATCTAAGGGTGTAATTCCCACAGTCATGTTTGGCTTACTAGCACCAGTCTGTTTTAAAAGGTCAACCTTGTACATTTGAAGCCTGATTTTAAGTCTTCCTGGTTATTACTATCCCATAAGCCTTTAAAAGCTCTCATTCTAATCCATGGAGACTCCTCAATCGAGGAAGACACACAAAGGTGGCAAGGTGGTTAGGACAAAACCTGTGGACATTCATCTTTTTGATACAGAGCCCATAGAAAGAGAGGTTTTTCAAAGAGTGGGATGCCTCTCTTTTTTCCAGAATATGCAGAGAGGCCATCCAGAGGTAACAAGATAGTTTGCATTACATTTTGATGGTAGGAGAACCAAGGTTGGGGATTTGGAATTTGAGGTGACTGAAGCCTTTATCTCAGCTGCAATAGGAATCACCATTACAGGTGAGCCCCATTTTTTAGGATGTTTCCTTTTTGAGAGGGTAAACTGTCTTTCAAATATTTCCTCTGCCATCTATACAGGCTTCTAAGCGTTTAACTATCAGAGATTTGGGATTTTGTGAAGTGCTAACTCCCTTAGTGGTAAAATGCACTACCTACAGTACTTCCAAGTCACCTAAGTATAATGGGTTTGAAATTATGCAAGCCCACTACTTTCCCTGCACATGTTCAAGGTTGGAGGC
The DNA here is from genome assembly GCA_009831015.1 of Picea engelmannii. Classification (NCBI taxonomy): domain Eukaryota; kingdom Viridiplantae; phylum Streptophyta; class Pinopsida; order Pinales; family Pinaceae; genus Picea; species Picea engelmannii. Next base: position 86,681 of record ML803993.1, on the reverse strand, counting down.
GCTACGTTTTTTTGACAATGCTACCTAATCCTGCACACAGACACATCATAAGTGGCTCTACCTAATATTTGGTAGAGAATAAACCTGCACATAGACGCAACAAAATGGCGCTACCTAATATTTGGCAGAGAACAAAGGTTTTCACGCATACGCAACACAATGGCGCTACCTAAATGCGCTACCTTTTTTACTTGTCCAGTTGTGAAATACGCTACTTAGGCTGCTACCTAAAAAATCTACCAACAAACACCAGGGATTCAGGAGGGATAAGCTAACAAATTTTTGGATAGTTGATGATGGAGAAGATTGTAGAAACAACATCTAGCATCATGAGGACAACCACATGCTTTTGAAAGACACATGGAAAACAAGGAGCTGTGCAACAAGGAATCAAGTCATCTTGAAGATTGGTTGGATTAGTCACCAACATTTTCCTATTTTATAGCATAGGTTGTTAACTAAGTTGTTAGATCAAATAAATGTTTAGAGATTTTCAAGGGAAGGAGGCCAGCTGATGCCTCCCTTTTTTTATAAATAGATAGATCAAATTATTTAGTGGGTTCAGATGGTTGAGCAAGGCTCCCTTGGACTATAATATTTTGATGAAGTGACTGTGATCTAGCTATGTACTGGACTTAAGACATTTTGGCTAATAGAAATCGGCTTCTCTTTCAACTTATTTGCTTCTAATGCTAAATGTTCATGCTTTGAATGATTCACATGAATGATTGTGGTGATGTTATGGTGGATGTTTGATCATTATATTATCATGATGTTTATTTAGCTTCCTTAGTTTCTGAGTTCAAGAAGATTTTTTGTTAAGAAACTTTCTTCCTTAGGCTTTTGTAGACTTGATGTTTACAATATCCCATACATTCCTCTTACTCAATTCTTCCCTCTATTCATACTTACTCCCAAATTACTGATTGAAGTTAGCCAAGACCTTGATTGTTGGTGCATGCTAGCCCTGTTTTCTGAGTTGGAACATTATCATTTTGAGTCTTTTCCCATTTGACCCTTTAAACACTCTTACATTCACATATAACATGATGGGTACTGGGCTTGCTTTCCATGCAATCTGAAGGTGATTCCTAGTGCTAACACCTCCGGATAAATCGGGGTGAGAATCGACCTTGAGACCTCTTTTGACATATTTCCTTCGATTTACACGACACTTGCCAATTGGTCCACACCCCTGTGGGCAATACATAAACATATATTAAAGCTTACAACTATATTATATGCATTATATATATATATATATATATATATATATATATATATATATATATATATATATATATATATATATATATATATAATGATGTCATGAATTGAAATATTTTAATTCTATCATAAAATTTAACATATAAATTTAAACTCTACACCAAAATAACTAAATTATGTTAACAATAAAACATTTAACATAAAACTAATAGATAAAATCCTAAATGAAAATAAAAATAAAAATAAAAATTTAAAGATACAAACTATAATTAAATTAACTAATTAGCTATTTAAACTAATTATTAATAAAAAATTTACTTTTATATTAAAAGTTTATAAAATGTTACAACAATAACCGTTGATGTTATTACTAAGTTTTCTATGACAACAAGGAAACATGATTCAATAATGGTAGTGGTATATAAATTGACAAACAATGCTCATTTTGTTCCTGTAAAAATGACTCATACAACAACTAATATTGGAAAAATTCACAAGAGGGAAATTTCTAGGTTGCATGGAATACCTAAGGCAATTGTTTCAGACAAAAATACAAAGTTTACTTCAAATTTATGGAGGGGATTATTTAAAGGATTTGGTACAAATATGAACTTTAGCACAACATACCATCCATGGTTAGATGAGTAGACAAAGAGGGTCAACCAAGTAATTGAAGACATGTTGAGAATGTATGTGATGGATAATCCCTCTAAGTGGGAAGATTACTTGCATTTGGTTGAGTTTGTTTATAATAATGGGTATCAAGTTTCATTGAAGATGAGCCCATTTGAAGCTTTGTATGGTAGAAAATGCAATACTCCAGTGAGTTGGGACAACCCAACAAATAGAGTCATTCTTGGGCCATATTTGCTCAAGGATATGGAAGACCATATGGTTAAAATTAAACATAATTTGAAAGCAACACAAGATAGAAAAAATAGTTATGCATATAAGAACAAGACAACTAGAGAATTTAACGTGGGAGAGCATGTGCTTTTGAAAGTGAATCCCAAGAAAAACTCATTGAAGTTGGGCAGTTGTTCAAATCTAGTAGCCAAATTATTTGGTCCATTTGAGATATTGGACAGAATAGGGTCAGTTGGATACATGCTTACATTGTCTACTTCCATGGATGTGCATATTATATTTCATGTCTATTTGATGAAAAAGTATGTACGTGATCCTAACTATGTTATTAATTGGAATTTGATTCAGGTGGAGAAAGAAGGAGACTTTCAGGTCGAGCCAGTGTACATATTGGATAGGAAAGTCAAAGTGATATGGAATCGATCCATATTATTGGTAAGGGTTCATTGGACTTGCCATGGTCTTGAAGATGCTACTTGGAAGCATGAAGATGCCATGCAGACAAAGTACCTGTGACTTTTTGAAGAATTTTGAAATTTTGTTTTCTCTCTTTTGTATATGCACTAAGGATAGTGCCAAAATAAGGGGGAGGGGAATGTAATACCTCGGTTTTGAGTCCCCATATTAATAATGTATTTTATTTATTTGATGAAAGGACAAAGTTCCTATAAAATTGAAAGGGGCAAGAGTGTCTAGGAAATGTAATACTTTGAACATTGTTAATAATAAAATACATCACTGGCTATGAGATAGACAAGGACAAGAGTTATGGGGGGCTATGATTCCATGAAAGAGGGGGGGAGCTAAGGGATAAGCCTGTATATTTTTAATTATTTTTATTTACCCACCTTTTAATTTTAGAGAGAAAGAGGGGGTTACGTGAGATTCTTGGGGGAAGCCCACATTATGCATTGATTACTAAAACCTTGTTCTTGATTGTCTTGGGGTTGGTTGTTCATTATTACTCAAATCATTTTTAGAGTTGTTCCTCTCTCATTCACTCTTCTTTCTCATTCTTGGTTTGGCATGAGGAACATAAAATGAATTACTGAAGGTAGTAAGCCATGATTGGATGGTTGTAGGAATTATTGGTGTATACAAACAATGAATTTATTCCTATATGCCTGAGATGCATTGACATGTTGATCATAAACCTCATTCATAGCTATGAATCTTGAGAGTTCTAGCACTAATATTTCTTAACATGTAGAATCGAAGCCTTGGAAAGAGGTGGACAACCTGAGGGAATCCATGGTCGTGAAGCGGGTTCATTTATTTTGGGTGGTGCAGGTTGAAGGGGAAGAGAGTTGGTAAACTATGTTTTGTTGTGTGGTTCAGAAACCCATGAGAGCTTGATTGCTGACTGGTTCGAGAAACTGAGTGTCGTTTTGAGACCCGTCCTTATGGATTCATATACTTGGCTCGTGGGTGTCTTGTTGCAAATATTTTATGTGCAACAGAGCCTAAGGTTGGGTGGAACATCCAACGTCTACAACCAATTAGTGTAATTACATTTTAAACAAAAGTTCTCTGGCATGAGTTTCTATGCTTATATATTTATTTCTATTGTGTATTAAATATTATCTTTTTGACATGTTTATTCTATGCTTGCTGGTTAGTTATTGTTGTGCATGGAATGTTAAGAATTATTTTGTGCATATGCATTTTTCTTGATGATTTCATGTGCTTATTTCATTCTTCTTTATTAATTAATCGGTATAAGAATTCAAAATAAGTCTATGAAGTGAATTTTGGAAGTACTAAGGGAATGGGTACATTTAAAATCAATATCAGTGCAATACCAAGAGAGAATTTTTTTTGGTTTAGTGATCTGAGTCTATCACATCTATCAATACCCTTAAGTATGCAAAATGTGCATGCAATAAGATTTGTTATACAAAACAATTCAACAAATCTATAAAATTATGCACAACTATGACCTTTAAGTGCATCGGAATTATTTTTTCTGATTTCTTGTGGATTTCACTACTCAATTCAAATGTTTCATTGCATGTATGGATTCTTCCATCCAATACCTTTCCAATGACTATTTTCTTTTCCAATTCTGAGTTCTAAGACACAAGTTATAGGCATCTGAATATTACCCATTTTCCCTCTTGGTACACCTTTCATATGGTGAACACAATTCCAAACACTCAGTCTTTTGGAATTTTGACAGAATCTTAATTGGGTTTCCTCATGTGATTTTGAGCAATCTGACCAAGTTTCACCTTCATACAACATCTAGGCTACTAATTACAACTTGTTGAAGTTTTGATTGTTTTCCCCTTTTAACACTGAATGCTACAAGAATATTATGTCTCATCCTGTACACTTTTAGGTACCTAGATTCAAAATATGGCTTCATAGATTTATTCTATGGTTCATGATATTTCCATAGACTACTTCTATGCCTCAAAGTGACTTCTGAGTAGGGACTTATGCCCTCTGGAAATCAACTAGTACTGAAATTTTACCTTACATTGTTTCCACTGTAACTTTCTCATACGAGCTCTATTTTGTGAACAAAATATCTCATCGGAAATATCTCCTCAATATATTTTATTTAAGTTGTAGATAATTTATATGGTGCCTATGAAACTAACAGTTTCAAAAATTAGTTCTCCTAAAAACATTGTTTAGAGCCTAAAAAATGTTGTGCAAGTTTTGTTTTTTGTAAGTTAGAGATATATATTAAAACCTTCTAGAGTCAAAACATTACAACTGTCAGGGTAAACAATGGGACAGTGGTAGCATCGCCCATATGAGAAACCAATGCTGCCACATGTCCATACAATTCACAGATGTCCAAATGGTTCACAATTATAGTAAAAGGAGAGAAAAATGTCTTGTGACAAATTTGTGTGTTAAGCCTAGAAACTAAGGTGCCTCGTAGGGCCAGAACCCAGAGAAATAAACCATCTAAAGACATAAAAAATGCAAGAAAACCTGTGAACATCGATTTCATCCGGAGCTTGGGACTGGCTTCCATTCCTTTTGAGGATCATTCACAATTTTCTTGGCTGGAGTCCCTATGTTCGAAGTGGTGTGCAATAGAGCGCATAGGACAATATCCAAGTGCTCCTCGTGATGCTCCCGACAATCATATATGTTCAGTAGCTCTGCCATGTCGTGCTTGAATTCGAAGACTGATTTCTGGGTTGTCCATAGAATTATGCAGCTTTATAAACCCATCGCACCGAGCACAAGAGGGAGGGGGTGAAAGAGGTGGTGGAGCATCAGAAGAAGAGTGTTGGGAGGTAGAAGAAGGGAGAGGGGAGGAAGAAGAAGTAAGGGGGGTGGTCGGGCTAGGGAGAACGGATGGAGAGGGTAGGCGGGAGGGAGGATGGTGTATGGGTGACAATTTTGGGCTAAGCTTAGGTGCAAAGCCAAGGGAATCTCCCATGCTGTCAAACCATTCCACTCAGCATGCCCATGGGGAGGAAAAGGGAGGGAGATCTAGAGTGGAGGCACGGTCTAGAGTCTGAGGAAAGTTCTGAGTAGCTTTCCATCCTCTCCCTCATGAGCCTCTCCCTCGCGAGCCTCTCCCCCGTGAGTTATACCATTCCACCCCTCGCTTAGATTTTCCTCTTTTCCTTGGCATCAGGAAGAAAAATAGCAGAGGCGGGATGAACATGAACCAAAGATGGAGAAAACTGGAGTTGAGGCTACGAGGAGCAAGGGCCTAGGTGTGAGAATGAGCAGAAGAAACCACAGGCGCAGAATAAAACCCATGGAGCCAGATCTTGCAATGGGACTGGTTGGGAGGCCAACCCATCGCATTAACTTCTTCTTCGTCCTAGAGCACCATCACCATAACTGGAGATGTGTGAGGGTGATAATGGGGGTATGCAGCTCTAAAAATTGAATGCATGGTGTTAAATTATGGCATTGGAGGTCGAGAGTGTGGTGTGCAGTTGCAAGACGCTGAGTGGATTGATGCCAGGTGTCCTTCCGCCTGTCAGAGGGAGTGATGTGCTCGGTGACACCCCATCCAGGGGGTGTTGTGCAAGATTATTACCTACAAAACACTATTAAATTCTAACAAATTTCACTAATTTCTGTCGACATGGAAGTTGTTGTGGCATTCTGGGTGCACCTGACACCCTGAGGTGACACCATGTCATTTCTTTGGCCACCGTGGACTTGCCTTGTTAGCCCCCCACCTTCCTCTTTCATAATATTTACATTTATCTCACTTTATACATAACAAATCAATTTTAATTAAACTTACTGTGGACCCACCGATACTAATTGACATATGGAACCACTACAATGGACATTCCACTAGAAGGTCCCATATTCCCTACAAAACATCCACTTGGCGCCTCTAGATAGGCTGTATGGATGGGAGGGTCCCATCCCATGCCCCTCTTTCCTTCAATGTGTGAACTTGTCCCCACCCCAAATCTAATGATTGGGATTAGGGCATGATCAATGGCTCTAGACGATTTCACATCATTAACTTGTGCAAGGGTTAATATCCACCTGTGATGAAATATTGGTTTCTCCTATGCTACGTAGCATCCTCTCATTGGAATTGCCTCACTATAAGCCTTATGGAAAACTACCTTGCTTCCATGCAATAATGCTTATGGTATATCTCAATACCACCTCACCTATGTGGCACCCATGTCATCCATGGACCGCCACCATGCATTTCTGACCTTTCCATCATGGCCTACCACCCTGCCACAATGGACTTGCTAGCTCCTATATCTAACGAAAAAGATGATTGAAATATCGACGACTATGGTTCATTTGACATGGTAAAGTTGTCAAGAGGTTAAGGTCACCTCACAATGTGATACCACTTATTTCTCAATTATATGTGGCATCTTTTAATTGGTTTCATATTGTCAAGATATGTTTCCAAAACCACTCCTCTGGCATGCGATACCACCAATGGTTTCAGTCAATAACGCGGTCTGTATCCCCACCATGGTGGCGTACCACTGAGACACCATCATGGAACTACCACCATGGCAGTCCACATCACTGCCACATTTCCTCCATGTCACTACAGACGTCATGTACGGAAAAATACCCAAAATTTCCCAAATTTCAAAATTTTCCAGAATTGCATGATTTTCAAATTTTCATACAGGTTACCATATAAATATGTAATTTAGATTCCTGTGCTCAACCAATTCCCATCAATCTCGACCCTTTGACATTTCTAGGCATGAATTCCTCCCGAATTCACTCAGAAATTGGAGATTTTTACCCAATTTCTCCATGGCCACCCAACAATTCATAAATTCGGCCAATTCCAGGCCTAAAAATGCTCAAGCAGAGGTTAAATTTGGGGATTTTAACCCCTATGCTCAATTCCCTCATATTACTCAAGATAGTTCCCAAACTACTACTAAGGAAATACTCTCAAACACTTTGTAGACATTCTATGAACTTTTTTACTACAATTTCAACTTCTTCATACTAACAAATGGCCCATGTAGGCTCAATGTTGAATCTGGATCTCATACCATAATGTAGTGTCCCCAACCATCTAGGTTGATCCACACCACACATGATTTTTTTTTCCTTTGATACCATTAATAACTAAATTCCTTGCATATAAACACAATTATGAAATTATAGTACATATAATCCATGCATAAATATATACAATTACAACATGATATAATTAAGCACACATTAATTATTATAAACACATAAAATACACTTATATTTTAATTAAATCATCAACTGGATGTAGATCTCAAATATTCCTCCTAGCCATAGACTCTGCTATTTTTAAACTCTCAACAATAGGTCACCCCCACGCTGAGGCTATAACTCCACCAGGGCAAAGGCTACCTAAGCCAAACTAAGGTCTAACAAACATCTCAACAAAATAAAATACCAGGTGCCAACTCCAACAATAGTTCCCAACTCACAACCTCTCATTCCCCACAACCCGTCCCACCCTAGGAAGTGTACCTGTTCTCTACTCAACAATTCTTCGATTGTCCCATTTCCCTTCCAGGGATTCAACAATAGTCCATCCAGGAAGTCTTAGAGCTCTATGGCACCTGGAACACAAGTTTTCTCAAGGTGTTCAACAACCACCAACCCATCACACAAAACCTATTCCCAACAATACCCTCACCAAGAGAGAATGCTCCACAGGCCTAACAACCTATTTCTTCAACCCAAACCACCAAGGATTTACTCGGTGACATTCATCTTCATAGTTCTCTCAATAAAGTTACAAAGGATGGAATGATGAATTGAATGATGGAATGACACTAATTCCCAACAATATATTTGCATGCTCTTAACTTGACACTTGTCACCTTATGAAATACCTTTGACTCGACTTGGTGATTCATTCTCAACCCTTAGGAACTTAGGATAAATTCATGCCACATGAATTTTGAATTTAAGAATAATATTATAATATTCCTTTGATTAAGCCCCATTGAATTACCCCCTCTTCCTAGACACTTAACTTCCTTTATGTCATGCCCCAAATTATTATTATTAAATATAATTAATAATAATAATATCATGAATATAATAATTCTCATAAAACGATGATAATAAATACTTATTGGAATAAATAATAATAATAAAAAGTATATAATAATTATCCTAAATGGGGTCATAATAAGTATTTATTATGGATATTTGAGTAATTAAATAAAATGGTAAAATAAGTAAATGTAATTAATGGAGAAACCCTAAAATATAATAAATAATTAAATAATGGACCCTAGGGATTGGGTTCTTTACCATGGGTGGACTCTGTATAAAGAAGGAAAATGATGAGAAAATGACATCTCTCCTTGAATGATAACAAGGCTAAAGAATTGTTGGATGGGTAGTTGATTGAGGGCTCGAGGGTGACCTTCTACTAAAGATTATAGTAGCAATTTCTACGGTTGAATGGAGAGTTGTCCCCCACTTTGTGTTGTAGTTTTTTAGGTCAAGGATCAAGGTATATCTATGTTTATGTAGTCGTTGGCTTGCAAGTAAGTTGGGTTCTTCAACATAGGTAAGTTCTTCACCTCTTCTGTGAGTTGATTAAATTTCATTAGGGTTTCCTAAATTACAAATGAATTTTATTTAATTGGGTAATTTATGGATTTATCTTTGTTATAATTTTAGAACATTACACATGGTATCATAGCGTAGGTTTCAACGTTTAAGACCTATGGACCACCTACCTAAATAGGACATGTTGGTTGTATATCTAATAATAAATTGGTTATAGATATGACAGTAATGGAAAATAATTGTAGATATGACAATTGTAGGTTTAAAAATATAAATCTACAATAAAATTGAAGGTCTATGTGGGAGAATCCATGCTATAATCCAGGAAGATCTAGATCTAGATATGGTGCCTCCATGTATATTTTATTTGGAATAACAAGTATATCCAATAGTGTGATATGTACTGATATGTCAATCTTCATTTTTGTTTGTTGGTAGAACTACTCTTAGTGGTGGTTAGGAGGTTGATCCATTGGTTCTTGTCCTTTTCTGGGAGGGATACCAATTATTTTGGATGTTGGATGCAAGTCTATTTTTTTTTGCATTCAGATCTGGTATAATAGTATAGATTGGAGGCTCACTCTCTTATATCTAAGGTTAACATATAGGAAAGAGTCATTTCCAAGTAGATTTTGAAGATAATATATGAATAATTCAGAGGGTTGATCTACAAAAATTTGTTGGTAATGTATTTTCTAGTTATTTATGGGAATTTCCATAGTCTTCATAGGAGTTTGATTAGGCTTATATATATTGCTCTGATTGCCTAATAAAATTAGGGTTATTTCTTAGATTAATAACTAATTATGTAGTAGGCATCTGTTTTCTAAAACCAATCCTGAAATATCAATGGAAAACTTGTGCAAAATACGTTTAGCAAACTAGCCAGTAAAACCATTTACAAGGTTCATTTTCTCTCATACAACTTTGGGAATGGAGAATTATATATACATTGTCTTTAGGTTTATGTATATATATTTCCAAATGTTAATAGTATAGGGGCCATAATTTCTTCAATGTATGCACTAGAACCCCGACTTCTTTGGCTCCTGGATTTGTTGATCTTAATGTACATATATCAATTTATACTGAAATATAAACTAAATTTTCAACAAAAATAAAAAATAAAATGTAGAGGTGTTTGAGAAAAGTACATATATATATATTGGAATTAGAATTACAAACTCTTCATAGGTCATTTTCATGTGACTTTTTATTGCTTGAAATGTTAGAGTACTCCCAAATTCCTATTCAAAAGTGGTTTTAAACTTGTTTTATAATTTATAAGGTCCTCCTTCAGCCCAACATAAAAATATATTAGACCATTCATTTAATGGTGTCCACGATGTCAATAGTTGTAACAATAAGGTTGTTGAGTTTGTTTATGTTATCCTAATTTCATAAATAACAATCCATCCATGTTCTAATATGTTGTTGTCATCCATACTGACCACACACATTCGTTGTGGCCTTTCTTGTTGTCCGTGTATGTGATATTGGTTTCTTACAAGGGAATTGAGTAGTTGAAACTATATCCCTAGTTTCACATGTTCAATCAATCTTTGTATCTAGTTTTTGATAAAATTGAACATAGGCTATGTAACAATAGAAATGAACACATATTTCATAAGGCTAGCATGTCGTTAATCCAAAACGAGATTTGTAGAACTAGATTTACGCTGGACAACACCAAACAAAAATATCTCAATATACATACAAAATTATCTAATGAAATCAATCCACTGCCTTAGGAAACATGTGATGCATGCTCATCCCTAAAAGATATAAAAATAGAGTAAACTAGATTAAAAAAAAACCAATGTAATATGTATGATCAACTGGGTATAAATCATGGTCCCCGAGGTGTAGGACAGTCGGTGACGGAGTGTGTTGTTAAGCCACTCCGTGATGTTAAAGTCACCGGTTCGAAACTTGCGGGGACAAAAAATCCAACCATGTTAAGGGTTGGTGTGGATCAAGCCGAGTGCGATCCCCGGGTGATTTTGATGGCTTAGATGCCCCTGAGTCGCAGTTTCTCAAGCCACAGGTTAATCGCATAGCCAACAGGTCCCGCACAAATTAACAAACAAAAAAAAAACTGGGTATAAATCATGATGCAGTCTTATCCCATGAAGATGGATGGAATGAACTAGGCTTTGAAAAAAATAATAGAACCATCTCTCAAGTAGCTAAAGATAATTACAATAGAATTACCATGAGGAAATTAAATAGTATACAACAAGGTAATGAAATTGAAATGGGAAAACTAATTTTAGACAATGCACTAGAGTTACAAACAATATAAAACTCAACAAAGACCAAAAGATTAATCTAAATAAGATCCAAGCAACATGATAATTGATAATAGCAAGAGAAAAAATTGGATAGAAGGTGGATCCATACTTAGCTATAATGCCTTGATTGAGTCGATTCATGGCTTAGAAAATGATCATAGCAATGAGGTAATAAGTACAAGTAGTAACTATAATGTGAGAGACAATTTGTGCCATTGGAAAATTCATGGTATGAACCAACTTGTGTAAAGTGAGAGACAACACAGAGTGTTGTCTTTCTTCCTTGGAAAATCATGAGGTTCATAGGTTCCCTAGCCAACACTCTTCCTTCTACCCTTTAGCCATATGTGGACAAGTAATGTGTGTGGACAAGTAATATGTTCTCACTTTTCACAAATGCTCTTCTCAAAGGTTATCACATTCATCTTGATCTATTCATTTTCCTTCACAAATATCACCTAATCTGATCGTTTTTCTTACAACATTATCCTTTCATTCCATTCTGGTTAGAAAACCTAGATCATGTACCTTCTTATTCGTTATATTGATGTGAAATAATAGTTTTGTGTTTAGTCCAACGTATATTAGTGTTATATGTTCGATAGGAGATAGAAAGATCCAACCTCAGTATAGTGTTACCCGTCAGATAGGAAAGATCCACAATCCAACCTATGTATGCACATGTGAACCCTGCTTAAGTGAATGTTGTATTCACCATGGAGGTTCTCTACATGTAGATACTCTCTAGTGGAACTCATTTAATAGGTTTGAGTCATAGGCAATCGAGGATTTGTTACTGTGAAATAGTATAGCCACATTTTCTTTCGTAGGGTTTGGTTGAATTCTTGTAGATGATATGGAGTTTTACATGAAATATATTTGATTTTTTTCGTGTAAAAGGAGCGAGGTATAAAATTTCATTTTTATGTGAAAGGAGTGGGGGATAAAATTTCTAAGCACAAACACCTCATAAGGGGTTTGCATTCCAAAAGCAGGAAGAGTCTGTGTGTTTTAGGAAGGATGCTTGACATCTAAGTGTTAGCTACTACTAGAAGTTAAGTTGCAAGCAAGTAGAGGAAATCACGACTGTCATGATGGGGGTTCTCAAGGATCTTCTTGGATTCTAATTAATATAATAGTTTAGTAAAAAGGTACATGTGACACATTTGCTTCAATTTTATTTATCCAAATCAATTGGTAGAAAGCTTGTACCATTCAAGTTATTGTGACTGATAAATAAACCTCAAGTTTGTACCCTCTAATTCACACAATGATGATGTTGGCAGCTCCGACTACTAAGCATCCACACACTTTTGGTGCTTTGCTAAGGAGTGGAATAATAGGATTCTCAGGAAGATAAGTATTTCTATTCCAACTTCCAATAGCATGTTTGTTTGCAGTTGATATATTTTAATTTTGAAACTATTCTCATTCTGGCCTCTCTTGGAAGCAAATGTTTAATATATGAATATAGTGTCAAGCGACTGTTTTATAGATGAATATATTCTCAATTACATATATATGATAAATGAGGTATTGTATGCAATTTATGATTATGGAATTTTGTAATTTGGTTGTCATAACACTAGACTTTATCGTTGTATAAGGTTTTGTGCCAACTGGTCTATTTTTTTTATCTTATTGTATGCCCAAGTGGTGGTTATTATAATTACAATGCTTTTGGGTGATTTTAATAGCATGGATTATCTAGTTTTGATTATGCTCATGATTACAATGCTTACAAGTCACTTTCTTTGTAAACACTACCCAACCTATACATCATTGTTTATTTTAAAAGTTAAAGAAAACATTTTATACAAAATAATACACTACTATTGTAATCAATGTTTTCTCAGCGTCATGCCAAGTACGAGGATGTCATGTAATGCAAGTAAAAAATGTATGGTTATTATCAGTTATGTTATAACCCTATAATTTATAGGATCAACTGGTGACTGAAATGTTATCACTTTAGTGTTTTGTTTGTCAAATGATTTTCCATTTTGTAAATAAATTGAGAAAAAGAAAAAAGAAAAGAAAGAAAGAAAAAAAAAAACGAAAAAGAAAGAAAACAAAGAAAAAGGGAGAAGAATAAAAGAGGGCATAAAAGAAATTTAAATAGAGCCCCTTACAATAACAATGACTTGGTCCATACAGTTTAAGCATGGCCAAGTCCTTTTAAATCGATGTCGATAGGAGTAGTGAATAAGCTTGGCTAAACTGTTTAATCTTAGCCAAGCAAATTAGGTTAGCTAGTGAATAAATTTGACCAAACTTCCTAATCTTGGTCAAATAACCCCAGGATAGAGTAATTTCTTAGTCCAATAGTTTAATCTG